>JBCJKH010056841.1:45669-63062 GCA_039877255.1 Loriculus beryllinus
TAGGGAGGGCTGAACTAGATGATCGATAAGTTCCCTTCCAACCCAAACCATTCTATTACTCTGTAATACCAACCTAGTTCAGAAATCTGAAACTTAAAGGACCCTACTTATCAATCTCTCAGAAGCTGGGCAGAACAGGGAAGTATACTGTAGAATCCCATGGAAAGCTGCCATAAACCATGAATGAAGTAACGTAAGAACAGATGCACACACACATATCACTATCGTGTGCTTCATAATCAGCTTCACGGAAAAGCAGGTCTAAAACCACACAATACCAATGAACATATGCACTCAAAGGTTATGAGGACTTGAATTTGAGAGACCTGACACTAGTGAGATGCGGTACTAGAATATTCCTTACTCCTGTAGCCAAAGTGGGGGTTCACACTGGGATGAGTGAAAAAGCAGAGGTTAGACAAAATCTTAATTGGTAGAAGAGGCTATAGTAACATGCAGCCCTGCTTCCTGGGTGTCAAGAACTGGCACAGAGATTCTATAGATGCCACAGTGGGATTAATATACGATCATAAGATAACCACAGGGATTGCTCTAGCTGATACAAAATGTGAATAAAGGTTCATCTTTTTCTGTGGGTAACAAAAGAAGAAGCTGTCTCTAAAGTTTTTTAGTTCATTCCACATCACTATAATAAATGAAAGGCAAAGATATTTTTAATCCCATAATATTTCTCTTTTTTTTTTCTTTGAATGGGAGATTCATTTTGAGATTACACTCAACAAAGTACTTCAGATACAGATTGTGACTTTCACAGAAAAAGTGGCTCTAAGGACAACTATGATCTTTGCATACACAATCTTAAGACACACGTAAAAGACTAAATATAAGAAAAGCGTTTGGAAATTTACCTTCAAATGGCAGCAGCATACTTAATATGCTGTGAGTATAAAGGGGCATATTTCTAGAGATACACATGAAATCCTGTTGTTGAAGTAATGCTATTTATACTGACTCAAATGGCATCTTAATGTAGTTTGACATTTCCCCAGTGTAGGTGGACTAGCTACTGTCTGGAGGAAAAAAACTGAAATAGGATGGCAGAAATTTTGCCAAGTCTTGTAAAGGATGCTGTGACTACACTCCCTACACAAGAGTTGAGCTGCTGCACATCCTTTCCTCTTGCTTTACCCTCCAGTGTTACATTCTCTGGAGTCTTTAGGACACTGAGAAGCGCATCTGCGGACATTGTGCTTTTATCTACAGCTTACACAGGGCCATCAGTGTCAGCTGAAATTATTTATTTGCATTAGTAGGTGAAAAGTTCAATTCCATAACTAATGTAACCATTTAGTTTCTGTAATTTTTTTCCTCTTAAAGGATGTCAGTATATTTTTGAGTACCTAAGAAAAACACAGATGACATTTAGAAGAAACATCTGGAAAATAAAACGGCACAGGTATTTTCATTTATCTTATCATTTTTTCCTTTCCCTTCATCTTTCTTGCTTATTTAGAGGATAAACTTCTCCAGGAAGTTTTCACTGTGTTTAAGACTCCTCTACAAAGTATGTTTTACCTAGGACCTGTAGACACTAAGCAGTGCAAATAATAATGCTGGAATTTCTTCAGAGACTGACTTCACAGGCTAAGAAACACTGTGGATTAAGAAAGATAATGGTTTACATCAGCTATCTTCATTGCATCAGCCTTGCTCCACTGAGTGAATACATTCAATTCATTTAGAAGACAAGTAAGGCACAAAAGGTGGGTTTTGTATGGGAAAAACTTCATGCTGTTAAGAACATAGAAATAAATCTGATTACCCTGCATCTCTAGAAAACTGGACTCAGTACTTTACCCTTTAAATAACTAAGTCAGTATTCAGGCAAGATACTAAGCACCTTTCAAATTTAAAGTGGTTTACCAGCCTTTTTGATTTTTGTTAATGACAAAGAAATATTACTTTTAAAATATTCCAGTTCACTATCTACTAAGAGAAAATCTGGATGTTGAGGGGCAACATATTTTACTGCTTGCCCTTTATCTTCCAAAAACTGCTATACTGTGCACACTGAAGACTGCTGCACAACTGGAGACCCAACACCATGACACCAAAAATGGAAAGGAAACACAACTTCAAACTAACTATGGAAGAGCATGTTTAATTCAGATGTTTAAAACTGTTAACTTTCCAAACTTTGGGGCACTTAGCTCCAAATTTGTCTAAATTTCAGACACGGCTTTCAACTCCATTTTAAAGCCTTCAAGAGACTGCTCAACCAGACAAGGCCTGAAGCAACCTGTTGTAACTTTGTTGATAGCACTGCTCTGAGCATGGAACTGAAGTAGATGAACTCCAGAGGTCCCATTCAAGCTGAGTTATTCTACAATTGTTTGCTCCTATGGCATACAGCATTGACTTTTTTGCTAATCTTTGCACATACTTTGCACATCACAGAGCTTCAGAGATCACTAAAAGCCTCTTCTCTACAATCCTACGTTACTGCCAGGTAGACTTGCAGCATACATGCCTCCAAAGTGTACAAGCTACCAAATGCCAAACCAGCAGCACTTCCTGAAGCTGCCAAGATACTACAACATAATGGTTGTATCTGCAACTCAAGCAGAGACAACTGGAATTGTTGCTGTTATTGAAGGGTTCTTTTTGCTAGGCAGCCCTTACTGAAGGGCAAGTCAAGCTGCAGAGGAAATACAATCTAATTTGGTTGGCACACGCTGCCCTTATACTACTAATTTCACTGGTTTATTTTACTGGAAGGTTGTGCTCTGTATTTTCCCTGTTCCTCAGAAATATGACACCATTTTCTCCCTTTGCATAGAGACACAACAAATTACAACACTCACAGCAACACACTGCTGTCATCTCCACAGACGAGCATGAAATCAAGAAGCCTGCCCTTGAGAACCGTCACCTCAAGACAGATCCAAGCTGCTGTCAAGAGAGTAAAGAAACTGTTTACACACACTGAAAAGTATTTTTAGAGGCTGCGTGTCACACTATTTATTTGTATGTTTCTCCTATCATCTATTTGCCATCGTGGGTGGAAACTTTCATCCTTATTTTAGCAGACTTCCATCAGTCCTAGACGGCTCAGAGCGCCATCCTCAAGTGACACCACAACCCCTTGCTAGCTGCTCAAGAAACATTTCTCCGCTTTCCTAAGATGAATGCATTTGAAGGACACTCTTTGGGCAGCTTCTTCAGTAAAGGAACAAAGCAAAACACGCAGCCGAGCGGATGTTGCTTCTATAGGTGCCAACACGCCCGAGGCTGGCTCCGCAGATCAGGCCCAGGCTGCAGATGGGACAGGCCGAGGCCGCCGATAAAGGCAGCGCCAGTTCGTGGGAAGGCCAACTGCTCGGCAGCGCGTCCCGACAGAACACTCGAGAGCCCCAACCCCCGCGGACACCCTTCCCTGTCCGCCGCGGCCTGCCTCACAGCGCTCCGCTCCCGGGAGCGGGCCCGCACCGCCTGTTCCCTTGCCTCAGCCTGCGGCTCAACCACGGCCCCCTCTGCTGCCCGCCCAGCTCCGTGCCAGCTACCGCCAAGGTCGCCCCCCAGGCCTTCCCCGGCGCTCCGGCCTCCCGCCATGGCCTCACCGCCCGCTGCACCGCCCCTCGCGTCGGCCCGCCTCTTCCCTGTCGCTCCCAAGGCCGGGAGCGGGTGGAGGCGAGCCGGCGGAAGGCGAGGAGGCCTTCGGTGCCCGCCTCGTCCGCCGATGCCCCGCGGCCGGTAGCCGTCGCGGCGGCCATCCCGGGCTGCGGCAGCTCAGCGGGGCGCAGGGGCTCTCCCGGGGCACCGGCTGCCCGTCTGGCGGAGGGTGAGGCACTAAGAGAAATGTTAGATTTGGGCAAACAGAGCGTGATAAGAGCTTCTTTGCGCCTCCCGGAGCAGAAACGCGGCCGATGAGACTGCTGTTTATGCTCAGTGGAAGTGCACCTGTGTACTTGACAGGCTGTCGCTGGTAGCGTGCTGCACGCCCCGCTTTTGGCCGAAGAGCACAGCCGCAGTTTGAAGGCAGGACCGCTGCCCGAGGGGGACGGGTGTCCGTCTGCCCGTCTGCGGCTCCTCCCTCGGCCCAGAGGCCGCCCCGCCCGCTCGGTGCTGCCTTCGTGGTTCGCGTGATGTCACGAAGAGATTTTTGCAGATTTCCCTGTAAGGATTTGGCCCAGACCAGTTAAAGCGCAGACTATTAGTCAGCATGTTTAGTCAGGAGGCAAACATTTCTCTCTGTCTTCTTGGTGTACAGTTTCCAGATGGCAGCCCAAACACTTCTCCTTATGAGCACAACACAAGCCTTCTAAAGTAATGCTTCATCTTTTGCAAATCAAATCTGCATTATCCACAATAAGGACATATGTTTTTTCCTCCAGAGTGTTAAGTTCTCAGTCCCATGGATTCAGTAAAGCTAGGAGTGCACCGTTTATCAATCATTTTAATGTAAATGTCTGCCCGTGTGACATTTAGAGGGATGAACTGCAGAACATCTCTATGGAAACAATTTAGCTGTAGTACATCCAAGAGGAACAACATCCCATATGACAATCACAAATGTAGCCTGGGAAGAAGAAAGTACTTTTTATTATAAAGGCAATGTGTGTCTTTGTGTTACATTATTTTATTCAGAAAAAAAAAAATATCTTAGGAAAAACATTAATTTTTTACGTTGAATTACCTTCACATAGAAAACAAGAGTAGACATAATAAGGAGCCTAACCTGAAACTACATCCTTCCAGGTGTCCAGGGACAAAGAGGGGTGATGAGTTTTGGCTTCTGAAGAATCCTGATATTGAATAAAATGTTTTCCAAAAATCCTGTCTCTGGTTTCATTTGGAAGAATGAATCTCAGAGGAGTCATTGGCAATGACTTATAGTTACTGTCTCTGTGCCACTTGAACTAACTCTCACTCATTCCTTGCTGTTCATCTATCTCTTGCAATTTCTTCAAACCATGCTGGTTTTAGAGCACTGTTTTTGTCATTAATGCAACAGTTGACATGACACTGATGGTTCAAGTGAAATGCCTCAAATATGGGCAGATTCTGACTCATTCGTGCTGTTTGGTTTTATTAAAATCATAGGTTACTGGAGTTGAAAAGTATGTGGGAAAGGAGGACCATGAATGCACAGTATTTACTAAAATGGAAAATGGCCACATTCACATTTCAGAGCTTTCTATGAATATGACAAGTGTCCACTTGAAGAGGGTCTTTTGTTGCAAAATGCTCTACAAACCAGCACAAACAATATTTTGTTCTTTGCTGAATTCCAGCAACTTCTGCAGACATAACTGCAGTGGGAATAACCAGAGACATCTTGGAAAACTAAAAGAAATCCTGTATCTCTTAAAACTGAAATGACTGGGTGGAGCAAGAAGGAAGGGTTAGATGCAGAAATAGGAGGCATATTTAAAATGCAAACCTGATACTTGTTAAAACTGACACTATTCTGGCATTTTGGAAAGAACATACTTCTGTGTAGCTTTTTGTATTAATAATAATACATCACTGTGTTGATATAAATTGTTTGTGTTTTTCTTTAGTTCTCCAGGTGTAGTATTCACTGTCCCTAAAGATTGTACTTAGTCTGGATTAAAGGAAGGTCATCAATGAAAAAAGTTGTAGAAAAGGAGTATGAATAATAATTCAAACAGGAAGTAAGAAACTGTGCTTGGTAGGATTAAGAGGGATGCAAAGGTGAAAAGCTATAGGAGATTGCACAGGGGAGGATGATTTACGTTTAGAGATTCCCGTGTTCTTAACCTAAGGAAAGGATAACACTGGGCACAGAATGTGTGTATAGAATAACATGAATAACTCATATATAACATGAGTTGTGTTTAATGTATGCAGATGACAATAACACAGATAGAGTTTAAAGCAAGGAATAAATGCAGACTATGACTGACATAACAGGCTTAAATATAGATAGGCAAAGTGCAATAACCTAGGCCAGAATTTGGTCAGAAAAGTACTGTTCTTCAGTCTGTTCTTTAAAAAAAAGGTCCTAAATATTTCTGACCACAGAGGAAAATCCCTTTCAGCTCAGTAATACCTGTTAGTGCCCTGCTGCAGCATTGGGTTAGTAATGGTTCCAGAAAAAAGAATACTACCTACCTGAACAACAAACATTTTCCTTGTCTTTCTTGAAAGACAAAGAAATGTTGGGTTTCCAAATAAGTCCATAACCATTCCAGCCTTAATTATTTTGTGAAAACTAGTAGGACACTGGAGCTGTACACCACAAGAGCTGAAATAAGGAACATCTCTTGATACGTTATCTTTTAAATAACCCAAATTAGAGGCAAATATCTGCTACATTAGAAGATATTGAGTCTTATTTTGTTGAATTCCTACCACCATCCATTCTAGACAATATAGTGGTGCAGCATTTAAGGAATGAGTTCTTTCTTCTGAACATGAAAAAATAAAGGAAATGTCATTGCCATTATCACAGTTAGAAAGTCTCAAAACCTCCTGAGCAATCAACACTGTACATCAGTGGGTACAGCACATTTTGATTTCAAGGCTACGAATCAAATGAGGAGTTAATAAGATCTCTTCGTATCCTTTTGTAATTTCCTCTAATTTAAAGGTAATCCTTAAAGAGTTTCAGTAGAAAGATAATATAGGTTCCAAAATTTATTTTAAGAAAGATATCATAGCAAAGAAAAGTGGTTAGTGGCTGGAATGGACTGTTTTGGCGCTGCTTGATTTTAGTGGGCAGGTCATGGTGCAGTCTACATGCAAGAACTGAATGTTTGAAAACAGCTATTACAGTGTGATACATTTCCAACTCGAGTAACTCTGTGCTACCAGCAATACAAAGTAAAATAAAAAAGTAAACCAATTCAAAGACACTTAGAAGAAATATAGTGGAGTGAAAACTTCATGCTGAATTATTTGCTGTCAGAATCATTATTGATCCTTAAAGGAGGGGAGCCTTTCTTCGACATTTAAAAACAATTTCTTCATGAGTGTGTGCAAACATGTGCAATGAACAAAATTCTGCTCTCAGGCTGCAATACCCAGTTACCTGTATTTACCATGGGTTTAGCTGTATGATTTTGCTGGTATTTTGCACTCACTTTGCACTGATATTAAAAAGGGTGTAGAAGGCTGTTCTCTCTAAGAGCCATGTACAGTGTCTGTTGTTTGGGCTGCAAATTTGGTACCTCTCAATATGACCCTTCATCTTTCAAAGGGATCCTCAAGCATCTAAGGCTGATCTAATAATGTCCATCTTTGGCAAGTTCTTTAAAGTATAAAAAATGTTAAGCAGCAATAGCCACATCTTTCTTTACTGACCTTATTTATAGCACTTGTCTGGAGCATTTTCAGTTAATCTTTGGTTGGGATATGTCCTTTCAAATTTGAACTAAGGAAAAAACCCAACAAACCACTTAAGTGGCCAGAGGGATTTCTTACAATCTCTATTCCCCAGATTTGAAAAAAGCAGAAAGATATGAAAGCTCTTTCCCTGGTAACAGGCACAGTTGCTGGAGTCTGAACTCAGTAGTACATATTTAGACTAAAAGTGAAGTGATATCCAGTGAAAAAATCCAATCACAAAGCTTTATAAATTCAGATTGGACCCATCTGAAACATCAACCAACTCTTTAATGGTCTATTCCCTTTAGTATTAATTGAGAAGAATATTTTCTTTAAGCTTGAATTTCAGAGAACATATACATTATATTATTTTACACTAAGACTAGGCAAGGAGGCAGAAGTCTGAGCTTTGTCAGTGTCTCGCTGCTTAACTCTGCACAAGCTCTTAACTTCTCTCTGCCTCAACTTTTCCAGCTGTGTAGTGACTATGCTATGCCTCATTTTGGAAAGCACAAATAGGAAACACTCCTGAGCTGCTTAATAGCATGTTTAACAGCATTTTAAAAGCCACTATCGATTTTTCATTTCTCATCACAAGAAGATATGATTACCAACAGTTCTAAAATTCAGGGGGCAGGAGATTTATTTTAAATGAAAAAAAAAAAAAACCAAAACAAAACAACAAAACAACCAAGCCTAGGAAGTGGGAATTTCTGCAGTACATTTGTGTCTAGTGCACTAGAGGGCCCTCAGGAGTTAGAAATGGATGGAATGCACTTCTGGAAGGCACATACTTCACAGGACTTCTCATTACAGAATTGAAAATAGAAGTTGCTGGGGTTTGGTTTTGTTTGTTTCTTTTTTTTTTTTTTTTTTTAATAACACGGGGTTCATGTAAGTTTATAGCAGTTCATATGCAAACCACCTCTCAGTACAGTTAGCTTCCAAAAGGTATGTAGCTTGCAGCAATGAAGACCTAGATGAGAACTATACTTAAAACTGAAATTTGTGCTAGAATACTTTGAGAAAGCCGGCTTTTACTAAGTTACTTTTATTAACTTAAGGAGTTTTCCAGAACAAAGGATGTGTCAAGCTGAATAGGTAAGAGATTTTATATTTTTGTAGCTATATATACAACATGCACTTATTCTACCTTTGCTTCTTTGAAAGGATATATGTTCCTATCATTTTATTTGAAAAAACTATAGCTAGATCCTGTTTATGCTTCACAAGAGCGAAGAGAATTAACCATCTTTCATCTTTAATGAATTTTGAATTGCTTATGAATTATGTGAACTATATTCATATTCAACTAGGGAAATTTGGCACTACTAATGTGTTTTTAAATTACTATGTTCATATTTAGCTACTACAGTTACTGGTGGTTAATACTGTATAATTTACAGCATTTCCATAACATGAGGTTTAGTGAAGGCTTTGCCTTATAAGAAAAAGATGATCATGTGGGTTTGACAAACTTTTCTTCTAATGCTTGAAAACAGCTAGCTGAGACTACAAATTGAGCCTCTATTTAATAATTTTGGTGTTTAATTATACTGTAATGAGAAAGTGAAAGATGTATCCTGACATATTTCTAGATGCATACTGTCTCATTTAAAACTTCTGTCTCTTAAAAATACAGATCCACAGATGCCATGTGTGGGTAATGAAATACTGCTGTTTTCTTTTTGCAGTTTGCAAAGGAGATAGTTCAGATCTTTTATGCTACAAGTCAGTAAACGTTGCTTACGCAGCCAGCTCCATTCATTCTCTGAAGCCAGTCACTTCCCCTGTGGTGGCTGATAAGAATTCAGCAGCTTGAGAAGGTGGAGTGTCAGCATCCTTAGTGCTAAACACTTTCCCAGGCATATCAGTAGCCTCTGTCCATCACCCATGCTGGAAGCTATTTGGAAAAGGAGAAATAGGAATTGGGGAAGGGAAATCATGCATCATCATTCTGGCTGGAGTGTATGGAAGACTTTATGCTGGCTTCACCATGTGGATTCACTAGAGAAATGACCACCTTTGATCAGCCAAGTAAAATCAAAAACTTGTTTATTTGTTGCCCGTGCCCTGCACGGTTGCTGAGGCTCTGGACTTGCAGGCGCCCAAGGACAAGGAGGAATCTGCTAGTGGGCACTGCATGTGTGATCTACCTGGGATTCCTCGTCAGTCAAGTGGGTCACATTTTACCCCAGCACAAAGGAAGACACCAAAAGATCAGTTCCAGAAGTCTCCAAGATGCAGCCCAAACTCCTTTTCTGGGCATCCCACTGGATGGCACCCTGTCACTGCCCAATTTCCAGGAGCCGCAGCTTGGTGGCAATGGGACCTTGCTGCCACCCAATGTAGTTTATATCACCTTGCGGTCCAAGCGCAGCAAGCCTGCCAACATCAGAGGCACAGTGAAGCCAAAGCGCAGGAAGAAACATGCAACTCCTTTGTCCTACGGGCAGCACTTTCCAAAAGCCACTTTTACTGGCTGGGAAGAGGCCTTTGCCAAACAGCCAGGGAAGGCCATGCATGCTGCTGGCACAGTGGGAGCACCAATAGCCCTGGAAGCAAGAAAGCACAAGGATGAACACAGGCATAAAGGAATGGCAATCAGGGATAGAGGTCACTGGAGACCTGGAGGGAATTCTGAAGCTATAAAGGCACAACCCCAGCCTGAGGAAAGCAATATCAGGATTTACAGCGAGAGCTCTCCCCCATGGCTGAGCAAAGATGACATCCTAAACATGCGCATGCTAGCAGATTCTCGGATAAGAAGCATTCAAGAAGTATCTTCTCACAAAGCAGTCCTGGTAGTATTTGCAGGAGGTACCAGCACCACAGGAACTGCTTGTAATCAGGGACACTGTGGCATCATCAAAAGACCCCTTGACATGAGCGAGGTGTTTGCCTTTCATTTGGATAGGATCTTGGGTCTAAACAGGAGCTTACCTTCTGTAAGCAGGAGATCAGAGTTCTTCCAAGGTAACATATTCCTGTGGTTTTCAGCTTGCAGGTGGGGTGCTGAGGCTTCCTTCCTCCTCTTGCATTAACCATAAGGCCACAGCTGTGACCTTTAACTCCTGCGAGCCTGAGAACTAACCCCATCATTACAGGGAAATAAAGTTGGTGTCTCTGTGCAATTTCTGCAGTGCAGTTATTCTGTCCAAAGGATGCAGAACTTCATTGTTTAGATCAAATACCATTAGCTGCTGAGGGCAGTAGCAATTTCCCTTCTACAAGAGTCTGGAATGAGAAAAAAAGGAGAGGGAGTCATTTGCAGATTGCATGATGCTGTACAGGCTGCCTGGAGAGAAACCGGTGAAAAAAAAAATCCAGAAAAACCTGTGATTCAAGTGGGTATTTCTGGTTTTAAGTTTTCTCATTGCTTAGAATTGGCTTTAATGAAATATTGTTGAAGGTGAGCACAAGAATTCATCTCAAACAGGTGGTAGGAAAGGGGGTTTGTGTTTAGTCAGATAACCTCCTCAGAGAGGTAGGGGACCTTCCTGCAGAGACTTGATACTAATGCCTCTGGGAGCTTAAAAAGTTTTAAAAAGTTCTTCCCTCTCCCTGGACCAAACTGACATTTCAGTGAATTCTGCTATTATGTTTTGAGGTTCACTACACACATCTATATGTTATGCAAAGAAATATACACAGTAATACTCTCAATATGCCTGTTATATGATTGACATAAAGTTTTCAATTGGAAATTTGTTTTTTAACCTTTAGTGAAACTAAAGGAAGACTTCAGACATGTAATGTAACTTCTAAAATTGTTATCTTGTTAAACATGTCTTCAGCCCAACTGCTATTTTTGTATATTCACAGATCACAATCCAAAAAAAGTACGTTTCATTTTAATGAATCATTGCTAAAGTGGCTGGTTATGTTTTTGCTGTTCATTTCTTACTGCTGAATCTAGCTTATACCAAATACCTTTGTATCAGTCTGCTTAAAAAAAAAAGTAAGAATGCCTTTCTGAAGTCTGACAGCAGGAATATGACCCAGTGATCTCCGTTTGGCAGCCTGTACAATAACGTGAATGAATCTCTAGGAAAACAGTTTGGAGGCTTCTGAATATTATTCATACTTCCAGAGAATGGAAGATACATTATGCGTAGTTTATTTTTAGGAACAAGATTTATTGCTACAGGGCTGTCATAAGGCATTAAGAGAGTTTGGTTGGAGGAGCTCTGCAGAGTGTGGCTGCAGAGATGACAGACTGCAAGCCGCTGAAAACTGCTATTAGGCTAATTGTGCATTGTGTTGATCAGTGTCTGTCACCTTACAGTATGCTTTGGACTGTCTGGGACAGTGTCATTCTGCCCTCTTTAATTTGCTTTTTCTCATAGCTGGCTGTGTTCCTGTAACAAGAAGAGTGTTGCTAGGTGATGAGAAGTAATGTTATTTTAGTCTCCCTTCATTTTTTCCAGCTAAAGGGTGAGCTGAGTATGTAGAACAGTTACTGTACTTTGTCTCTCACCATTCCTTTGGCCTGGAAATATGCTGGAGCTCAGACGCCTAATGGCTACTTGCACTCATTTCTGTTTACATGCTTATGTTTGGCATAATCTGGAAAACATCTGTGTTGAGCAAATGAGCAAAAATATATTCTTTAAAATAGTATGAACAATTAGTGAGCTCATTTTTATAACCCACAGGCATTTAAGTTAAGATTAGGTGGGCAATGTAAAGTTTTTTACAGGACAGCTTTTGTGAATCATGGTTATTCACATGGAACTGAAAGCAATGCAGGATTAAGAGACTGGGCATGTGTGTATGAATGTACACAATTTCTGGGCTGACATCTCTCTTCAGTACACATCCCTTTAGCTTGCCTCAGTTGTGATGTGATCTAACAGGACATGTTTGATGTAGCATTAAAATCTTAAAAAAATGGGCTTTTCAAAACCGTCATTCATTTTGTCAAAAGCAGTTTCAAAGAACTGCTTAGCAAATCCCTGTGCAGGTTCTGTTTCCCCTATTCTCACAAATCCCCCACTGATTTTTTCTTTTTTTGAAGTCTAGCAAATACTGTTTGCAAGTCCTCTCTCTGCTGCTGTTCCATTCCCTGGCTGTAAACCCTCTTAAGTGCTAACCAAATTTTTGTATGTTACCTTTTTTTCCATCAGGTATAATTCTCTCATATTCTTGCAACCATAGAATAGTTTGGGTTGGAATGGACCTTCAAAGGCCATCTAACCCAACCCCCCTGCAATGAACAAGGACATCTTCATCTAGATAAGGTTGCCCAGAGCCACATCCAGCCTGGCCTTGAATGTCTCCGGGGATGGTGCATCCATCATCTCCCTGGGCAAACTGTGCCAGTGTTTTACCACCCTCATTGTAAAGAATTTTTCTCTCACGTAAATGAATTGGCCAAACATAAAACCTCTGGGGAGTATTACAGTCTAGGAGAGCATGAGTCTGGGCATACCTAAGCAGTCATTACTCCAGTTGCTACCTACAAGGTGTGAAAAATGTCAAGAGCTCCAAAACACCTATAAACAAAGAAAGATGAGCCTGTAAACCAATAAGAAATAATCATATAGGATGAGGGGTAATGGGTTCAAACTTAAACAGGAGAAGTTCAGGTTAGATATAAGGAAGAAGTTCTTCACTGCGAGGGTGGTGAGGCACTGGAACAGGTTGTCCAAAGAAATGGTGAATGCTCCATCCCTGGTAGCGTTCAAAGCCAAGTTGGACAGAGCCTTGGACAGCATGGTCTGGAGTGAGGCGTCCCTGTCCATTGCAGGGGGGTTGGAACTGAATGAGCTTAAGGTCCTTTCCAACCCTAACTAGTCTATGGTTCTGTACAACTGTGTCTCGTGGAGAAAATGGAGGCTTACCCTTGTGTGCTTGAGTTTTAGGATGGTCATGTTAGTACCGCGGGACCTAGAATCTTCATTATTTTATCACCCTAACCGGGGGGAGCAGAAGAGACATATGTGACCTTGCTTGGTGTCACAGACTCACCAGAATTAGTTTGCATGTATTGCCCCTAGCTCTGCAGCAGCATTTGCAGGGTAGGATGCAGTATAAGGGCTTGAGCTACAACTGCAGTAACGCAGGCTTGAAGTGATTTGTGTCTGCTTTGCACCAGGCACCTGTAGAGGTAGAACTCTGGCTCCTTGTATCATAGCAACAAGGCTGAGCTTTTTATTCAGCTTTTGGTACAAAATACACAGCTATTGCTGTGCAGTTTTGTTGTGCCACTTAACTGAGGGTCTCAACTACTGCACGCTGACAACCACTCTCCTTCCCCATCTGTATGTCAGTCCCTCTCATCTTTCCACACTAAGTTTTCCTCTCTGCTGATACATGGGCAACTAAACTGCTACTTTCAAATGTGGCAGTGGTAAGCTGTACTGCTTTACTGTGAACAATGAGGAGTTTGAGAAAGGGCTTAAAGTACCTCATGAAAGATCTGCTTTTTAGTGATGTTCCCATGGGCATGTTCGAAATTTTTTTTACTATTTTGAAACCAATGGGGGGTGTGGATATCTACTGTGATGCTTATGTTGAAGCCACCATGCAGAGATACATTACTTAACTGCCCATAAAACAGGTAATTTGAGGCAGTCTAGTCTCAGCAGGCTGAGGCTTTATCTGTGTTACCTTATTCAACTTAGGATATCCTGAGCAAGTAGCTCCTAAGGGCCTAAGATGTTTAAAAATGTATATGAATTACTGGGAGGCTGGTTCCAACACAAGTTTTGAAAAATCTTTCCCATACAATTTTGAAGATCATCTTTAGATAATGAAGTAGATATATAGATATAAAATAGCAAATGAAAATCAAATGAAGTAAGTCATCTTAGGGCAAGATTCAGTGAAATGCAGCTGCAGCAACAGAAAGGCAGTAGCCCCTTGAGTTTATATATAAAGCTGATTAGGAAAGAAGCACATGCAGAACACATTTATTATGAACTTAATCTGAAGTGTATTCAGCCTCCTCAATTTTGGCTGTATCAGTCTGGAAGCTCTAATTCTTAGTCAGCCCTTACTTTTCACCATGCAGTTGACTTTATGAGGTTTGAATCAGAAAAGCTCCACTGATTTCAGCAGTGTCATGCCAATTCATGCAGCTACAAATCAGGCCTCTTATCTGCTTTAGTTCATCACCTTTATGTTTTTCCTGCAAGTGTCAAAAAGTTGTCACTGCTCTTTACTAAAGCTGCTGTTTCATATTCCCGTAATTCAGCTTATGTTACAGAGCTGAAAGATTTTATTTTGGCTCGTCTTTTCTGCTCCCATTTCCTCCAAAATGCAAACATTTCCTGTACTTAACCTCAGTCTTTTAAAAATGTTTTTGTATCTTAATGGAAACTGGCAAGATATTATTCCTATTTTTCAAGTATTTATATTACTATTGTTTATCATGTCCCTTTTGCGTAGACAGGAGATGTTTATTTTGTTAGGAGACCATTTATGTATTTGGTTTGCAGAAGAATTCATGAATAGCTACATAAGGTGTTATTTGAGATATAATAGAACAGACTTGATCCTGTAGAAAGCTGTCCCTTTTTTTGTGACAATTCCCAGTGTTTATGTAGACTTTCTCCAGCTGGCTTGGAAAAGTAGTTTAGCTGATAGTTCTCCTGACTTGGGTAAAGTAATCTTCATTGTAAGTGATGGAGCCAGAGTCAGGAAATAGGTAAGATTTCACAAATTAATTTCCTACGTATTTATTAAGGCACCTCAGTGGAGGAAGCCTTCAGGAGTGCTCAGTGCTTCTTTTTAATATTGCATGAAATATATTTATCAGTGCTTACACTGGGAAAGCTAAATTTTAAATTCTTTGCTGAGGTTTGTTTCTGTAGTGTTTCTGTGCACATTGTGCATTAAAAATACTTTGACATTCGTTTTCAACTCTTAAAAATCATCATCAGTTCACTGGAAACAGAGAGAAATTACATCATTATCTCACAGTGGGCTCTTTATCTATAAGCTTTTTAATAGTCTTGTTTAATATATGACTTTTTACATTCATCTCTTGCTTCAAACAGAAAAAGCCTCCCATATGAATGCTGAAGGCGTTCATAATGTCTCTGGTTCTTCCATTCCTGTGGTATCTGCTTTTAGGTGTAGAATAAGACCACATTAACCAAAGGATGTCAAGTTATTAGTCCGTGGCCATTTTTCCTGCCACATCTATAGTATAGTATAATTGCTGATCTTGAGCAACGTCTAAAGAATGATCGAGTAAGACAGACAGTATTGCACTATACTGATGGTCTGTTTTTATGTTTTCAGATGGTCAAGCTTGTCCTGTTATTCTCTGGGACTCCTCACTGATTCCAACAGATAACAGTACCCATTCTTCAGTGAGATTAACCTGGGGGCAATATCAGCAGCTATTGAAGCAGAAATGCTGGCAGAATGGTAAAGTCCCAAAAGCTGAGTGGGGCTGTACTGAAATCCATCATCATGAATGGTCCAAGATGGCACTCTTTGATTTTCTTCTGCAGGTAAAACATTTACTGAATGCAACTGTCTGCCTCAAAAGTCATATGAGCACACATAGGAGACTATTTCTTTTTTTTTTTTTTAATGAGGAAGAGAGGTGTTTGTACAGTTTGAACTTTTTTTTCCATTTGTTTCTTATGATTAAAATATCCAAAATTAGGTTTATAATCAGGGAATGAGATCAGGAGCTTGACTGACTCACTTTCTTAAAAATAAAAAGAAGCAAAGGCTTTTGTCTTTGCTTTACTTTACCTTGAGGCAGGCCTACTGTTTCTTCTTGACTCCTTAGTCTCTCCAAATATAGTTTGTGACTGTGTTCACCACTGTAAGCCTCTTTCAACCAAGTGGTGCTTCCTGCCCCTCCCCAGTTCCCTGAGGTCATTTAAATGGTTTTGGTCAGCTGAAATCTGGATCAAGATAACAGCTAGAGTGGCTAATTTTCCTTCCTTTTAAAAATATAGCCAGTGACAGGAAAGAGTAGAGCAGCAGCTGATGAATGATATGGCTGCTGTTCTTTACTTAGGTATTGCACATAATCATTAGCTCTCCAAATAACACCCGACTAGGGCTTTGTCCTTTGGGATCATGTGTGGCTACAGTTACAGCAATTAGCAGAGTATTCATACACTCCCTGTAATAAAGATTGAACTGGACACCTGGTTGGAAGCTAATTTTATGGCTTCCTGAGATATGGCACTACTTCCAGTTGTCCTTACCTGCTAAGACAGGTCCAGGTGACTGAGCCTCCTGCAGCACTTGCTGGTTTATTTAAAACTTCAGCTAGCTCTAGGTAAATTTCTGCAGACTTGTTATGTTAACCAAAACATTTGGGTCTTCTCTAAAAATAATTATCACTCATCTAGTGACTCCATCTCTAGTCCCACTATGAGCAAATAATTCGTAGAAACAAGTATAAAGTCATATGTGAATTACTTTTGATACTAAACTAATGCTCCTATAGGAATAATACAGATTGTGTCAATGTTTTCATGCCATTGTCTTCTTGTTGAACAGTTTAAAGATTGTCTCAAGTTCTGTGTTGATTTTAATTTTAGGGTCTTCTAAGAGAATTTTTTATTATTCATAATAAAACTCCTATTATCCAAAAGAAGCATTCAATTAAAATAATATACAACAGGATTGAGCTTTACCTGGCAAAAAAATTACACTTGTAATAGTAGCTGGTATCAGAGTAACGCATACCTCCAGTTGCGTAAAAAACAAGAACATGCATACAGAAAGTAAAAGTGGATCTTATGGTTCTTAAAGATTAGAATTTCAACTGGGTTATTTCAGATTTAACTTTAAAGTTTGTCAGCAATAGAACACGAAGACTCTAAACCAAAAAATGCCAAGAAGGGGTTCTAAGTTTGAGGAGAAAAAATAAAATCTGTGCTTCATGAGCCATTCAGAAATAACAATGATGAAAAGTATTCTTTGTTAAATCTACTTCCCTCACAAGAACAAGTTTGGTACCTGTGATAGGTATTCCTAATCTCTGCTTTCAAATACTATAAACATGGGAGCAGGCTAAAAATGCTTATAGCTAACTTTTACTTGCCTTCTGCAATAACTCATGTAAAATAAGGTCATTAAAAGTAAAATGGCAGATC
>JBCJKH010056841.1:63072-92992 GCA_039877255.1 Loriculus beryllinus
GTTTGAGCCTCTCATGTACATAAGTAAATGACAAAAAACAATGGTAAAATATTAAGGTTGCAGCACCAATTCCAGAGTTCCCATCATTCTGTCTTAACACAAGAGTGATGCATGATAATGTAAAGTGGATGTCTGTAATAATATGGTTTCCTCATCTATTTAGTGCATGTAAAGTGTGGTACAACTGGATTAGGGCTGTACATCAAAAGAGCATCTAGAGGGACTCTGCTTCACTTTTGGCAAAGCCTTAGGTGAGTTGAATGAGATCACATGAGCTAGAACACTGCAAGCAAGCAGGGCTCTGATACCTGCAGATGCTGAATACTGCTCATGAAAGGAGAAAGAGGAAGAGAAATCTGTTTGTTTCATCAGGATTTTCACTTCTGAAAACCAATATTGCTAACAAGACTAATGGAAATAGCACTAGATACTTAAGAAAAAGCAAAACAACTCTCAGACTTTCATTTGATGAACAAAATTAAGAGGCCTTTTCAACACACAGTATAGTTCTACATCAGCAGAAGAATCCTAACACTTGGCTGGTCACAAACATAAAAGTATCAGTTTAGAAGTCTTATGTGAACACTAATGCTTTTATGCTTAGAGCAGTTTGAAGAGTTTGCATACAACAAATAAGGACAGAAATAGTTATTTACCTTTGCTAAGTTGCTCATTAAGACTTAGATGCACTGGCCAGGCTTCCACTTTGTAAGCACCTGCCAGCAGGAGCTGGAGCCTGGAACAGCCCCATTGCAGGCAGGACAGGCAGGGTCAGCAGCAGGACAGGCAACCCAACAGGGAAGAAAGCTGCGGGTCCATTGATAGCCCAATAAGTGTAAGCCACAGACAGAGCAGCAAGCCAACTCCAATGCGAAGAAACATGAATCAAGCAGCAACAAGAAACAAGCAGCAATACAGTAGCATCAGGTAGCAAGACAAGCAGCATAAACCACCTCTCTCAAAGGCTCAAAGAAAGGTTACAGTTCCAGGCCTGAATTTAAATGGGACTCCTGGGCCCATAGGAAGAGGGGGGGGGGGTGTGTAGACATCCCAAGTGAAGCTGCTTAGGGCAATTAAGGCCTATCTGTGTGCTCAGGGCCTGGCAATGTGTATTTACTCCCATCTTGTCAACAGGGGTAGAAGCACTTTCAAGGAGTGATTTATTCTTCCTGTATTAGATGGTTATCCTAAAATGGCATCCTTTGCTCTGGGGGTGCCTTGCTCTTGTAATTGTTTATGAAAGGGAACATAAACAACTAAGTCACAAGAGATGCTTAACATTTACACAACTAAAGTTAGACCAGATGTATTCCTTCAAGTGCTGTGCAATGAATAAGTGAGGGTTCATATAGGAAAAAAAAGCCTAGATTGTCATGTCATTAAAGTGTATACCACAGTGTAACTCAGGGATTCTGCTCTGTGATTATAAATGTACTCTTCTTGCATTTTGTAGCTTCTGGTGGTTTGCTGTGCCCGTTACTAATATTTTCAATAATTTTGCATATTACTAGTCTGTTAGGTCCCACAATGGAGACCCTCTCTATGTGTGTCAGGCTGTGCTATTTCTATTGTTCTCCAGCAGAGAAAATGTAAAAAACCTGCAGCCTTCTGAAAAAAATGGGATTGTATTCACTATCTCTTTATTCCAGTTATGCAGTAGTATTGTTCCACTATTTCCAAAGAATTTCTACTGACAGAAATCATAGCTATAGCATGGATGAAATACAGTCTGAGAAATTTCTTCTGACAATACATGAAGTAGGGGGACCAGGTCTTCATGCCATTTCACTGCTGACTTTAATTATACTTATCCTGCACTTGTTTTCCTGTCAGCTGTGTTAGTGAGCAATGTCTCACAGTGACACTTTGCCCCAAATACTTTGATATTGTTTTCACTTGGCACTCTGCTGTACTTTGTTTTAGATCTATAGTCGACTGGACAGAAACTGCTGTGGATTCAAACCTCTCAGAGAGGATTCCTGCATGCAGCAAGAACTGAAGATAAAATGTAGTGATCAAGGTGCTGTTCAGCTTACACACATAGTTCAGAGACGCCATGACCAGAGGCACTTGGTCTTTATAGACAATAAGGGTTTCTTTGACAGAAATGAGGACAATCTTGACTTCAAAATACTGCAAGGAATCAATGAGTAAGTTTTATTAATTTTGTAAAAAGATTGATATTTTCTTCCCAGTTTGAGCAGGAAACACGCTAAGTTACTGAAATAGATATCATTGGCCTAAGACATTCACAGAATGTGTCTAAAAGTGTAAAGGGTGAGGCCAGTTCTGCGCACGCTGCCCTCCCCTAACAAACCCACTGTGCAGGCTGGCAGGACTCACTGTCACTTGTCTCTATGGACAGGTGAGGGTCGAAACGGCAGGTGACAACAAGGTGCATGGGAAGCTGCAGATCCAACCTTGCGTGCAGGCGGACCAGGGCATGGGTAGCTTGGGATTGCCCAGGAGATGACAGTCCTGGTCGGAAACATGGCTAAGCAACCTTTTTTCCAACCAGATTTGCATATCCCACATGCCCTTGGTCATCATGCTTGTAGTAAGTGTGGTTGAAGCCCTTCCTAAATCTTTGCTCTCGAAGCCAAGCCATCAATCAATCAATCCCACTGCTGTAAAAGATACAATTAACATATATATCACTAAGCATGTGTGGACTTTTTGCTGAGTCACAGTCTATATTCATAGAATTGATTGCTAAACCATAACATAAATATTATAATTCATAGTGATGGCAAAGCTGATGAATTTCTTTGTGTTTTTCCAGATTCCCTGAATCTGCAGTTTCAGTGCTGAGGAGCCAGCGTTTACGTGAGAAGCTGCTACAGTCTTTGTTCCTTGACAAAATATACTGGGAGAGCCAAGGAGGCAGAAATGGGATTGAAAAGCTTATTGATGTAATAGAAAGAAGGTCCAAAATTCTTCTTACTTACATAAATGCACACGGAGCCAAAGTATTGCCCATGAATGAATGAAGCTGTCTGGTTTCTGTCTGAGAGTCTTTAAAAAAACTTGTATGAACCAAAACCTGACAGTAAAATTAATTTAATTCATAGGATTATTTAACTTTTCTTCCCCCAAACTTTCAAGTTTATTTTTAAATAAGAAATCTTACATGGTTTAAAAGCAACATTTAAATGTCAGCTACAGCTCAACTCAGCGCAGTCTCTTCTATGTCAGCAGTGAAATGAAATGAAAAATAATCAGCTGGTACAATAAATAGTGTAATAGTATGCAGGTACCATGAATACTCCTGTTAAACTGTATGAAAATTAACAAAGGGATTTTCAGTACATTAAGGTAGATTACTCTTACTTTCCTCATTCAACTCAGTGAAAGTTTTATTGCAAATCTGAATGGGAGCAGATATTTTTAAGCACTTAATACATTGATGAAAACTGTCATCTAATTTTGCTGAAACATATCTAGTACAGGAATTTGTTTTGGGTTTTTTTGATTATAAGTATTAAAATGCCAACATTTCCAAAAGCTTATTTTGTTTTATTTTATTTTGATCTTTGAAATCTGAGGACTGAATTTGACTCTTTTAAATGTACGAGTGTTTGCACTGCACATGAGGGAAATTTAAAACAGTGAGAACAACATGGCTTTAACACCAATAATTAATTTAAGAAAGTTTTTACCTGTCCAGTATGGAGTACAGTTTGTCATGAGTTGCTTGTTATAGTGTACTATTTTCAGTACAGGTTGTTTGGATGTATGGGTGAATGTTCTGCCTATTGATTAGCTCTCTATTGATTAACTCACAGAATTGTCCTCTATTACTATTAGTTTTAAAAAAAGAAATCCAGCTTTAGCCTTGTGTGAGTATGGTGCTAAAAAGTGTACATTTTGCAACATTCTTGTCAATATTTTTTTAGACTATGACGAAAAAGTAGACCTACTAAGGATGTGAGTGTTGTTAAAGTCAGCACAGAAAATATTTGTGCTGCTTGATCATCTCTAGCCAGTTCAGGATCTGTTTTTCCATTAAGATTGACCACTGCAGGGGGATGATTCTAGCTGATGATTCACCCCAAGTATTGCTGCAGGTAAACTAGTTAGAGAAGGCTGGATAAGCACTTTGGATTCTTAACCTTCATATATTCTAGAAATAAAATACAAACTGATATAGTCTATCATGACATATACCTTTTACCTATAAATTTAGAAATACTTATACCGTCTTTCTAAAGAAGTATCTATTATCTTCTTGCCATAAGATAATGGCAGAGGTTAAATACTTTCATTGCTACTTTTTTCTTTATGTATAGTAAAAAAATATAGGGTGTATAAGATTTTAAAATGCTTTGTTAAAGTGCTTGTGTAATGATATTAATGAGAAACTAAAATGCTTTGTGTCAATGTTAATGTGGATGGGTGAATTTAATGTTTTAAGTAACTACAGTTCCATTGCAGCTGAAATAGATTTTCTTTCTTAGTATCAGAAGAGGTATTAATAATAATTTCATTACTAGAAGAAATAGGTCTCAGTATAAGCAGAGTTAAAATATTTAGTAAAATTTTAACAGCATGGCCATCTAAATAATCTTTTATTTTATTCTGTCAGCAAAGGCAGATAAATTTGTAAAAAATTCCTAGAACTCAACTATTGCCTTGAGAGGACATGTTTTAGAGTGCCTTGGACTTCTTAATAGCACCAAAGTAGAATTTTATAGGATTTTCATATTGTCCCTTTCTTAAAATATTGTAATTTATTAGCCAGACAATTTCTATCAGAGAAACAAAAGTATTACTATAGCTTGCACTGTGAAAAAAGCCTGGAGAAAGAAATAATCAGCTGGATCCATTTTTCACGGAATTGGCATTGCAGTAAATTTCACTTTTTGATGATCATTATTATCAATTTATCTCATTTAGCCTATCAGTTTTCTTCCTGCTAGATACCTGTTCAAATGGATTATTATACGTTGCTGGGAGTAAAAGAAAGGCATGGCTCTCAGCTGCTTTGAACTTTGATGAAGGCTAAGTGAGAATACAAGAATGCACCTGATCATGAAAAAAGTGCCATGAGAGCTTTGCCTCCTAGATTCTCCCTTTCTATCTTTAGGCTACACATCTTATGCCAAGTCATTGCCTCACACTGCCCAGTTGTATTTTTTTCCAGAATTGACTCATTGCCGACGAAGACTTTTTTATCTTTTTATCAGGACTTTTTTATCTTTTCAGGCCAGGTAATTTATTTTTATGATGATAACTTCATGCATTCTTCTCCATTTCTTCTGGACATGGACTATTGTTTCCTTGAGCATGATACATCCTTTTTTATTTGCCTGGCAGTTCAGTGCCAGCTCTTAAAGCAGCAATGCAATTGCCAGCTAGTAAGTAATTGCCCTGAAGCTGACCTGGAGCAATGTCTCCCAGTAGTCCTGAGTTTAAGAGGTTCAAATAGCCATGATGTTGTGCAGTACTTGAAAATTTGACCAAGCATGAAAAGCATAACTGTAAAGAGAAGATACTCTTTAGACAAATCCTGCAAATGCATGTCCTTAGTGAATGAATGGTAACTTTTACTAGACATTTTTAGTGGCAGAGTCATATAGATCAAGTTCTCGTTAAAGCTAATTTACAGGGCAAAACAATATCTAGGCTTACATAAAAAGTACAGGGAGAAGGATAGGTGCATTTCCTTTTGCTGCCCAATATGGATCAGAAAGGCACATAAAGGGACCATCTTATCAGAGTTGCTGCAGGCACCAGTGAGCCCAGAGCTAATGGCCAAGGCAGACTGTGATGCACGCATGACACTTTCCAAGTGTGAGGGAATACTTTCTCTGAGTGTCTGAATTTGAGTCTAGGGCAAAGAGTCTGTATCCTTCTTTCACCTTACAATGGCATCTTAGTGTTGCCCTGTGTGCAGCTGGAGGGTCTACTTTCTGTGCTGTGTTGGTGTGCTGTATTTCTTATGCATGCAAACACTCTTTTCGTCTTCAGGGAAGTCAAGAGAGGCTTTGTGAGATTGGCAGTGGGACTGGACTGTAAATTGCTTCTAATTCTCTAGCATTGATAACAAACTCTAAAAAGTGCCTTTTCTCCATAGTGTTTATCCTGTTGCCGTGGAGCTTGGTACTTGAATCCAGTATTGTTAATAACACAAAGTGTGATTGCAATAGTGGTTATGAGTTCATACTAGCCAAGTTCTGTGGTTTTTTTACAAAAATGAAGAATTTTGTAAATTTTGAGAGCATTTGTATAAATGCTCCAGTGTGAGCAAAATATAAAAGAAACACTTTGCAGAGCTTGTCTATCTGCTGCTACTTCATTAAAGATACCTGCTCTCCCTTCAGTCACAGCAGTAAAGTTCATTGGGAAACCAGTCCACTTCCTTTTAAAACAGTGTGATGTTGGACTGACATTCCTCCACTGTAGCCTAAGTAATATTAACCGACAGGAAAAAAACCCAAAGAAGCCTTACTCTACGTATAGTGGTGACTGATAAGAAAGCCAAGAAACAGTGTTTTAGCCATCTTTGCTGGGCTGTCTTCCATTTATGGGCATAAGGGATCAGACAAAGAATCATGTTGCACATTACTCAGAAGGGTGTAACCAACGGCAACAGTCCAAAACCTGTGGGTAGGAAAAGACAGTTATGTCATTCTTGAGTCTGCCTGAAAGCCAGAACCACATGAAATGGAATTACTAAGAAAGTCAAGAGAGTTTGCTGATTTCATAACAGTGGAAGACAGAGCCTAAACTGAGTAGCACAGGCACAGATGCTTTCAAATTCCTCAGGAGCCTGCCAGCAACTTAATAATCTTAAATGTTTCAGGAGCTGAGGACATGAAAACTTTTGTGGAGCACTGTGAGAGCAGTTTCCTTCTTTTTTGGTGTGTATTCAATAATGCACTACATTAGAAATGATAAATCCCATGGTTTCAAATGGGCAAATACAGATTTAAGGTACATTAAGGGACAAGATTCCAGTAGCAATTCTGGGAACACTTTAATGCAAGTGCATGTATGTGAACTCAAACATACATGTATATGTATATATACCTTGGCTTGTTTCTATAAAATGTTCAGTTTGGCTAATAAAAAGTTGTTCATACAATTTTCTGTTTACCTGTAGAATTATATTTGTAAGTCCAATTTTGGGTGATACACAAGTTGAAGTTTAAGCACAACATTATTATGAATGAAACTTTTGTTCTGAAAGAATAAACTCTTCCCTTGCTAATATATTAATATAATCTTGAAAGTTTTCTACTTAACAATTGTAGAGAAAAACAGCAATATGTTTTTATCTGAGTTAAACTGCCAGTGTTATCAACTCAGATATTTTTATTGATTTTTATATTAGATACTGAATTTCCACATTCTTTTCGAATTTTGAAGTCAATTTATTTGTCTTTTTACTAGTAACAGTAAAAGGATTATCACAAGTAATTCATTTTTACAATCTCTGCTGCTATTGCCACATAATGTCCAGGAATATACAAAATAAAATAGTTATCTTCAGCAGATTGTCAGTTCAGATCTGTGAGTTAATAAAACTATAATACATACTAATGTAATATGTGGGTCATTGGATACTGTTTAGAAAGAGCTATGGCCTAGAAACTGCTTCTTCAGAGGCACAGTCCAAACCAGATTATGAAGCTCTTCCTGTGGAAATATTTTCTAGCTGTTTACTCACAAGACTTGTAACTCTTTCTTACTAAACTGATTCACTGTAGCCTTGGAGCTTCTGGTTATGGAAGCACTAGCATTTACTGCCTTCTTTAGCTATTCTGACAATGCCTGCTTACACAAACATTGAGCAGAAAAGGCCATGCCTATTTATGATGCCAGAACAGAAGTATTGGTCAATGACTGGTAAATGTTGTAACAGACCATGAGCATGTACAGGAATAGGAGAAAGACACTGAATTCCACGTCAAATAGAAATTCAGACAGAGTTAAAGTAGCCCAAGAACTTTTGGTCTCTGAAGTTTACGTTTTTTCTATGATCCAAGAGAGACTAATGGGAAACACAGAAATGTTGAAACATTTTTAAACGTTCTCTTTCCCACACAAAGTAATTTGGTTTGTTTTATTAAAAACATAATTTATTTTTGCACATTACTGAATACCTCAGGCTAAATTCTATCAGATATATTTGTGTAAATTCATTACAATTCAACTGAATTATCCCCTTTCCAGATAATACAGTTTAAGTCAGTTAGTTTAATCCACAGTCTCAGAGATCAGAGAACTGAACCCTAAGACCAAAAGGTGATCTTAGGAGAGGGACAAATAAAGAGAGTTGCCTGAGATATAGCACAGGTATTAGAACTTGGCATGCAAGAACCTCATGAAACTGAGTAGGTTCAACCCACCAGTTGAGCTTCAGTATGGGTTAATAAAGGCTTTACTTCGTCACTGTTTAAAACCTTGGAGAGGTTTTAAATCTTGGATTGTGTGTGCAGCCTGGTCTCTACATCCCAAGACATATGAACTGAAGGTAGAGTCAGTAGAGAGAAGAGCAACTGAAGTGTTCTGGAACAGCTGTCTTTTGAGAAGAGATTTCTTCAGTCTCAAGATGAGAAAGCTGGAGGGGCCTATAGTTTAGGTTTGCAAAATCATGAAGATGATGGATGAGGTGAATACAAAAAGTGTTATTCAGCAAATCCTGCAATACCAGAGGTGTGGAGCACCCAGTGAAACTAGTATCACTTTTAAGCAGATAAAAGAAAGTTCTTCACATAGCAGGTAGTGAGCTTCTGGAAGTTGCTGCCATGAAGGGACTGTGGAAACTGATAGTACCAGGAGGTTCAAAGGAAATTAGATAGATTGAAGGACAGAAAGTTTACATATGGATTTTGTAAGAATTAGGTAAGCTTTCATCCTCTAAAACTCTTAATACAACAATTCTAGATGCTGGGGAATATAAGGGGAAGGCGACACATATATTGCCGCAAGCTTATGTGCTCACCTCAAGTTGCCACAGTACTAGTGGGCTAAGGAGCCCATTGGTGGGACCCAGAGGGGAATTCCATGTATTCTTGTATCTGAAGGCTATTCAACCAGGTACAATGTTGTAAGCTGTTTAGACCTTTTACCTAGTTATAAGAATATATATAATTACTTGTAAGAACAGAGATGCTTGGTATGGTGAATCTGCTTTGTCATCAACGAAAGAAAAGAAAGCAAGCAGATGGCAACAATCTAATGCCTAAGAATGGTTTTCCAGAAGCAGTTAATTGGATTTTGTTCTTTTGGAAAAGACAAAATGCAGACAAAATGCATAAACATTTTTTCTCCAGTGCAACGCATTGTTCTGTCTGTACTTGGCACTGGGTTTACTAATGTCATTATTTAACTGAATCAGATCTTGAAATAAGTGGCTTTCTCTAAAAATTAGTTCAGTGCCAGTAGCTATTTCCTGTATTATTTTCCTTTTAGCCTTCTGCAGTACATTTACTTCTTATTTAATCATTTGGTTTCAGCATTCACTGTTCAGGAGCATTATCTGTATTTCCTTCCATGGAAAAGCTGGGATGGCATTCCATGGAGGTCTGTTAAGCTGTACAAGCACAGCTTATCAGAGGTATTCTTCAGCTGGCTATGTGAAACACTTTGAGATTTGGATGGAATTTATTAACTGTTAAGGAAAATAGCACCAGTGTGAAACCCAGCCTTATGAAGTGTGAGAACTGTGTCTGACAGATGGTAAAAGCTGGCAGTCCAGTGAGATGCTCTGCTCTGGGAATTCTGAAACAACTGCAGGTCATACATCTTAATTTTCAGATATATATGGATATATCACACACCTAAGACATGGACTTTTCTGGTAACCTGGCGTTTTTCCTACCTTAGGTCTCCTGAGAAAGAAATATGCAATCAAAATGTTAAAGATGAAACTGAAGCATACTCTGTAGGCAGCTGTGGCATAGTCACAGTAAATTGGTGATATCCAAACAGAAGCTAGACCTGCCTTATAAAAAACATCATGCTGAAGGAAGACAAAAAGATTCATCTTGTTAAATATGACAAGACCTACCTTTAAAAAACCCTCACTGTGTACGAAAAGCATCTGAGATTCTTTATCTCAGATAAGGTGATCAGGCCCGCATGGCTGTAACAGATCTCTCCCCAGACTCCCCTTCACTCATCCTGCTACCCTTTTTTTGTGATCACATGGACAATCCTGTAATCACAGCTGTCACTGGCCTATAATATGAAGGTTACTGAACTTAAGAGAGCTCTCTAAGTTTAAATACCCACGATACTCAAATCTTGCTGATGCAATAGGCTTAACCTTTCCTCCTTCTGGGGCTGAACCACTTAGGTGAAAACTGCTAATACTGCACCTGCAGTTTTTATTTTGCACCTGGTCCCTACAGGATGCAAGCCTCTTTTGCAGCCTATAAATACCTATTTTATTTTTTTTTTTTCTCTTGATGATCTTCAGTGATGTGAAGCATCAGTGCCAGTCATGTCTCAGATTTCAAATACAAAAGCAACAACTTTTTTTCTTATCATATCTTTTCCTTCCATATGATATTCCTATTATAGCAGATACTGCTACTATCCTGAATTGCAGTGGCAGCTTGGTTACATAAATGCCTGAAGAGAATCTCCTAATTTATTTCATGAGCATCATTATTAGAGTGTATCTAGCTGAATTTTTGAAAGGGTGGCACAGGTGAGAGATAAACTGTGGTGAGTCTGGTGTGAAAGAATAGGAAACCTGTTACCACATAGGTAATCCACAAATTACTGCTGGCTCCATCTTGACTGATCTCTACTGCAGAGGACCTCAGCTAGCCCATTCCTCCAGCTGTGGGTTCCTTTTCTGCTGTCGGTTCCTGTTGTACTTTTAACTACAAGACTTCCATTACAGGGGGAAGAGGGCTTTAAAGGGAAAGTGAAATTAAAAATTCCTATTACATACACTAAAAATGCAGTGTGTTATTTTCTTAATAATCAGACTTGAAAAAGTGTTATGAGAAGTTATAGTTCTGGTCAAGTGCTGTTCTGCCTTTTTCTGGCCTTCTTGAGAGGACTTGGTGATTCCTCCACACTCAGTATGCTGTCAGCTACCTGAGCAGTTGCTTTCTAGAGCTGCATTCTAAGCTAGGTGTGAGGATTTTTCTGTCCGGCTGCAGAAGTCACTGCACTTGGGATGGCAGCTGGGGCCTGGGATGATTCATAGGATTTATACCCCATTGCATAGTGCTTACAGTACTTGCTGCTAGAAGGAGTGCAAAATACCATCAAAACCTATGCTTCTACTCAGAGAATTACAGAACCATAATTGTTGAAGGTTGAAAGGGACCTTAAAGATCCTCTGCCATGGGCAGGGACACCTTCCACAAGACTAGGTTGCTCAAAGCCTCATCCAGCCTGGCCTTGAACGCTTCCAGCTATCCACATCCACAGCTTCTCTGGGCACCTTGTTCCAATGTCTCACCACCCTGACAGTAAAGAAATTCTTCCTTATATCTAGTCTGAATCTCTCTTTCAGTTTAAAGCCATTCACCCTTGTCCTATTACTCCGTTCTTTGTAAAAAGTCCCTCTCTGGGTTTCTTGTAGGCCCCCTTTAGGTACTGGAAGGCTGCTCCCTGGACTCCCTGGTGCCTTCTCTTCTCCAGGTTGAGGAAGCCCAACTCTCTCAGCCTGTCTTCTTAGGAGAGATGTCCCAGCCCTAGTCATACTTGAATGCTTGCTTGCTTGTTATCAGCATGACCTAAGCCAATAAGGCAACTCATGCGACAGAACTGTTGGTATATTCTGAAGGCCACAAAAGCTTAAAGAACACAAGAGATTAAATCCCTATTAAAATCACAGCTTTCCACTTCATTTTGCTTTACATGCTCATGTCTAAACTTGAACTTGAAATGCTAGTTTGCAAGTAGCTATAATGTGCAAATACAGCTTTTGTCAACTTGTTAGTGTTTTGTGTTCCAAACCAAGAGTTCCAAAAGGCAAAGAACAACAGAGTAAAGCTTATGCAGTGTCAACAGCATACTGGGAAAGATTTCTTCACCTCTGTCAGTCTTATCTGAGTGATAATCTGCATGGGCATGGAGAGCTGACGCATATTTTTTTTGTTACACTGTTGCCTTAGTGCTAAGATTCCTTTGATTTTCTGCTGTCAGCTTTACCACCCAGTATAGATTTACTGGAGCTTTCACAATTGCTGCCTTTCCTGCTAAGAAAACAGAACTTCCATGTGTTTCAGTACTTCTTGGCACCCTGCCTCCTACATATAGTTTAGGGTCAAAATTTTCAGCCTATGCACTTTCCCTGATTTTAAGTATAGGTAATAGTGTAATTAGCAAGGACAAATAAACCATTTTCCCTCTTGGATGGGGAAGAAGTCCTGCCAAAACCTGTGTAAATATGCCTTGTATGGAGGGACTGCAAATCATCAGAGAAAAGCATACTCCAGATGTGTATGTCTGAAAACATGATCTGATATTCATTCAGTTTTGCAGAAACAACTTACGGAGCTCAATATCATGGCTAGTCTACTTTTTAAGGACTGGATGAGTGTTTAAGAGAGTGAATTTCCTCGAACAAAGGTTTTTGTAAGTTGCCATCCTCCCTGCCAATGTCTGATGACAAAATCCTGAAAAAGTCCTGCACTTTAGATGACTTTCACTGTGGGATCTAGATAAAGGGAGGCCACACTTTCTCACATAGCCAGCTCTAATCTCCTCTCCCCCACACTAGCTCCCGGAGGGCCACTCTAGCAGCCTCAGTTCTTGAAGAAACCATAGGATTGTGTTGCTAGATTTTGTTCCACTCTTGTGTATGTTTCGCCTCCATAACAAAGTCCTTATTGACATTAATGGAAACAAAGGTTGTGTCTTGTAAGGTTCAAACCTGAACCTTCAGCTTCAGGGAAACTTCTGCATTTACACATCATATTCTCAAGCTTTGTTTCCCGTTTCTCACTTGGCATACAGATATCACCAAGATCCATTCAAGCATTCTGGACAGAAACAAAGCTTGTATTATGCAACTTCAGTGGAGAAAAAAAATCCTTTTCGTATTTACAGAAATTCTTGTAAACCTAAACTGTTGGTCTTCATAATGAGCTGTGCTTAAAGCCCAATGAAACTAGTGCATCTCTTTCCTAGGGATGATGAACACTGCTGAGACCAGAGCTTGGCTCCTCCAGATCTCAGAGATCTGCTCTGACATGAAAAGTTCTCTAGTGAATTTTCTGAACGCTAGTTGGAATGGGCTCCACAGAAGAAATTCAGAAATATCCATTTAGAAAAACTATTGTAATGGTTCCTTCCCAACTGCAATGGTTTATTGCCCTGTAGAAAGGTTATCTACATTCAAATACTATTTAACAGTGAAGGATTTCAGTCCAGGTACTTCTCAATTCACAAGTGTGCTCTAACTACTAGAAAAGGACCACTTTGACCAAGCTTGCAGCTGTTAATTCCCATAAAAACAGTTCCTCCAGCTTGTGTGTATGCATCCAGCTTTCAGCATTTCCTTCTGACAACATTAAGAGATTGCCCAGCTAGCATGCTGTGTTTTGTGGCAATTTCTCATATTGTGAATCATGGACAAAGAAGAGGCTAGCCATGTAATTTGGAAAGAAGACAGCTAATGGAAGATTAGGTAATGTGACATTGTATCTAGGTTCTCTCTCAGTTTACCCAGCTCCTCCCTAAATACTCACAATGTTTAAATACACCCCTGGGCATAATTTCACAAGAATGGAAACTTTGAATGATCCACATTAGTTCTTTATGTGTTCCTAATGAGGTTCTGATTATTCTTTTATACTGGTGCTTTTTAGAGTTCTTTACAGTAACTTTAGTGTAAGGTTTTTCAGCATGTTTAATGATTCCAAGATATATTCTATACTTTCTAAAATAAGCAATGATTTTTCAGAAGCACAAGAGATAACAGTGAATTGCTATATTTGACATGGTGTGACACATCTTTCCATTAACTCCAGATACAGAATGTACCCCTCAGAGGCATCCTGTGAATGCTCTTTGAGGGTCTTGCAAGACCACAAGCAAATAAACACCTTATATTCTTATCCATACATGAAGTTATCACTTGTGGTTCATGTTATATTAATGATACTTTTCTTTTAACAAACAATACAAATATTATTCCACACATTTTGCATATACAATTCAGAATTGTTTTTCATCTAAACCAATTTAGCAGCCTCCTGTGTAGAAAGATATGATAAAGTAAAAATTGCTAATATGGTTCATGAGGAAGGACATTAATGCTTTCTAGCAAATCATTCACCTTTGAGTTTATACAAATATGTAATATAATTTTTTGTCTTCGGAAAGGTCTCTGCTTTTTCAGGTTTCATAATCAGTTCAAAAGCTGCTAAACTGTACATGCTACGTTTCACATAATGCTGCAGTTTTTAGGTGACAAGTAGTATGAATCAAGCATAGCAGAATATTTGTGTCAGAAATACAAAACACACTTCCAGCTAAAACAGGATATCTAAACTCTTTGGATGCTACCATTTTATCTTAAGGTCATTGCTCTTTTAAAATCTGGTAGAACATTCCCTGAGGACTAATGGCAGTAGTCCTGGGGAATGTGGTAACCGTTGTCTCAGACTTGTGACAGTGAATGCTCACATGAGACTCAGGCTAATCTGTACTCCCCAGCATGGTGTGTTTGATCTCTGATTTCCAAAGTAGAGTAAGATCATTAGGAAATTTGCTCCAAACAGTCAATCAAAGCCACAGCCAAAAAAGAAGCTTAAAATAATGCAGCAAACTGAGTCTAAATATAATAATGAAGAAGATGAATGGATAAAACAGATTTAGAAACTAGGCAGTTTTCTTGGTGAAAGCTCAGTTTTGTGTGGGTGAGTTTTCCTACAACACAGAGATGCTGAGAAACTCTGAACTCAACATTTTTCAGAGTGGTCAAAATGGATCTGAAAAGTAAAAGCTATCTTCCTGTTTGTTACAAAAGCTATACTGGCAATGTATGTGTGAGCAGCATCACAGTGAATTCTGAGAGCAGAACTTCTCTTAGTCATGAAATGGGAGTTATTTCTGCCTGGTACAACAAAGCAAAAATGTTGCAAGGGGCAAAAGTGAGCCCTGACCCTGATGCTGCCTCCTCATAATACCTTTTTCTGAGCTCATGCATATAGTTGCTTGATTTCTCTTCCATTGAAGACACAGTCTCAGATGCCGCATCAAATTAACGAATTAGTTACAAAATGCTGCAATGAAACAGTTCTTGAAATGAACATCCAATACTTATCATTTTATATATATTTTAAAGTAAAAGTATGACATACTAAGCCAGTTGGATTCACTTTGACTTCTCACCTTGTGAAGGTGGTACATATTTTAAACTCAAATTGGAAGTTTTCACACAAGCATAAAGTTACTATTGAAAAATATTTCCTAAATTTCTTTGAGTTACAGATGACTTAGAATCTGGTAACAGCTTTGAAAGCTGATCAGCTGGGTGATGACAATAGCCCTGTGTCTGACAACACAGCTTCAAATCAGCTTTAAAACTGTCATCACAGCGTGTCCAGACCTGCAACCCCTGAAACTTCAATCCAATTAGACAGCTTTAATTTACTTGTAAAAATATGAAAATATCTCGGGTCGTTCTCTCAGATATGTAAAGTAGTTATGAATTAAAAAGCATTAATCTTTAATTAGGCCATTCTGATTTGGAACTAAGTCTGGAATGGGTGACACTTGCCAGCTGGTTGTCTCAGGCAGGAGTGTTGAGTTGCAAAGCAGTGCCCCTAAGGGACCAGAAGGCTGTTAATGAAGCCCTGTGTGCTTCCACTGGCTCTTGTTAACACACATTTCCTTTTGTGTCCTACTTTTCTGTGGATTTCTTCTCCTGTATCTCTACGGGCAGCTGCTTTCTTGTAGTGCTTATTTTTATTGTAGCTCTGATAGCAGACAAAAGTGTTTCAGGAGCCAGCAAATCCAGTTTTAAGGCCCAACATCAGAGTTGCACACATTTTTTCTGTCAGGTGGTTTATCTACAGATGCACAGAACTATCTCCTGTTTCCTGGAGCTTTGATTGAGTTCAGAAATTTAACTGTGTAAAATTTCTCACACATCCGAGACATTTCTGTAACATAGCACAGAATTTATGAAATATGATGGATGGAAGAAAACAGAGCACTTTAATGCTTGGTGTAAAATAAAACTCTCATGCAAGACGAGCATCTCTCTTTAGAGTACATGACAGCTCTGCATGTATTCTAGCAATTGCAAAAGCAATGTGATGGTGCTGTGAACCTAGCCTTGTACCCCAGAAAGCCATACAAATAGTTGGTTTTAGTAGTTCTCCAGCATGAAACTGGAGAACATTAGGAAATCCTGTGTCTGGTTTGGATGCTATTGTGCAATTGTCACACATAGTAAACTTCCAGAATACTCCCTGGGAAGCAGAATGGGTGACAGCCACGCAATGGATGAAAAGTAACAGCAGGGTCATTTGCTTTCCCAAATAATATTCAACAAAGTTTTTTTTTATGAACTTTGAGAGAATAAATTAATTAGGTTTTGCAACAAAATGAGCTTTTTTATGTCTCCTCCAGACTAAGTCAGGGAAAGCTCAATTGCTTCTATTTTCAGGATAATACAGGCAATTTTTACAGACAGGGACAAAACTTCACCAGAATCTATTAAAGAAAAAAGAACTGCTTTGTGCAAGCCCAGCTGCTTGGAGCTGTGCCAGCACATATCCTATAGGAATTAATCTTGGGTTTTGGGGATGCTGGTTTCTAAATTACCGTAAGACACAATTTTCCATTTCTGAGGCTTTCTTAGTATACAAAGCTGTCTTAATGGAGCATGGGAAGTCAAGTCAGCCACTGGAAAATGAGTACCATAAAGTGTCTCCTTGAAAAAGCTTCCTCTGAGCCTCTTGCTCTTCTGGGAATTGAAGGAGGCACTGAAAGCAAGACTTTGTAAAGCCACTAAACAATTCAGTGTAAATGAAGGAGACATTGTGGAACAGTGAGCATGCAGTTGTGAGACAAACTATGCCAGAGCCTGAATCTTCATGCAGAAGGATGTTCACACCGTCTGTGTAACCATCCAGCAACAGAGGAACTGGGAAAGAATTCTTTTTTAGGATTAAGATGATGTATGGGATTGTTTATCTGGGCTAGGCTGCTTGTCTTAAAGCTAGCTCAAAAATGATACAAAAGATAGGAACAAGATTAAGAGTTTTTGAATACAAGACAGCTGAATGTATCACATTGAAAGTCAGGTCGCCAGTACTGGCCATAGAGAAATAATTGTTTTCCTAAATGTGGGGAAAGTGATGAGGAGTAACACTGGAGGATTAGATTGTCCCTAGCCATTTACCTAAGGGGCCTGAGAGAGTGGAGGCAAGTTGGCAGCTGAGACAGGCCCCAGGGGTGAGTGCAGTCCCCTCCATCCCTAGCCAGGAGGGACAGAACAGATCCTGTGAAACCAATTTCAGCCAACAGCGTGCTGACCGTGAGGCAGGTCCACTTGGTCACAAGGCAGGTACAAGGCCAGGCACAGCATTTATACAGTGTAGCATATGCACAGTATATCTTAAAGTCAAATTTTCTCCAATGAAAAGTAGTTTAGGGAGAGAGAACGTAAAAATATGTAAGTTTCTGTTGGGACATGACAGAGCAATGGAGGGGCACTAAGGTTCGTTGAAGTGGAGCAGACGGGAGGCCCAAGGATGTGTGCACTGGTGCAAGAGGGGATACGGCAGCTTGTGTTTGGCTGTCATGGCCTGCCTATGGACTTGGAAGTGCAATTCCTTTAAGGTAAATCTAAGATGCAATTTTTTAAGGCAAAAGAAGACAAAGCTCTGTTTGCCCTCATAGCCTCTTAGTTGAGCCTTACTGTCTCCATCTCCACTTCCTCTACAGCTGCCCTGTATAAAGAGGTTTTCCTCCCTTGATCTGGTACTGAAGGGCTGGGATGTGGGTGTGAGGTAAAGCTAAACTGGGGAAAGACAAGAAAAGCAAAAAAAAAATGCTAGAAGAAACTATAACTAAAAGGCTTTTAAGGCGAAGTCATGCTTTTTCTATAGAAGGATTTTCAGTCATGACAATGAGTAAATAGTAAACAGCATAATGACCTAAATGATAGATGTCTGAAGCAATCAATATATGTTTAATATAAACCTTATAGAGATGGTTACTCTTAGAAGTTTGCACCAACTATACGTTAATTCAGTATCTTTTCGTATTCTTTGAAAATGCAGAAATGTGTGAGGTTTTCACTTTTGCATGCCACTATTCACACCAAGATAGTGCTCTTCTGGGAAAAATTCAAGACAAACTATAAAAAGAATTTGAAACGTTACCATTGTTTCAAACAGTTCCTCATTGTCTGTATTTTTTAAACTGCCTTGAAATACGAAGCCTCCAGTTTGTTTTGACTGGCCTCTGCCTGATACCATCTCAGGGATTTCTTGCCAGCAGCTAAAGTTTAATGAAGATTTTAATCTTTTTCCTCAAATGCTCCAGACAGCTCCCCTATCACTGTGGACAATATCAGTAGCCAGCTTGTCACTCAGGCTTGTGGCTTCGCCGTTAAATTCAGCTTTGCAGTTCTGTGCAGCTTCTGTAGAATACAGCCTTCTCTCCTCCAGCCACAGCTAAGAGTTTTGTACAAGCTCTCACATTATGCCTGGAGTCCTGAAGCACACTTGTCCCTGGGGTATGCTTGCTAATTGCAATGTTGCTGTATATGCAACCATTCATAACTGTCCTAGCAAGGGCTGTGACCAAAGCAGCACTCTTTTTGGATTTTACTAACTTCAATTAGCCTTCAATTCTCTAGCACACCAAATGCAAACATTGTTTCTCCTTTTAAGAACTTTTAGGGCATGTTGCTATGACAAATTCTGTTGTGCTAAATTCAACGGGCTCTGACCAGCCTGTAGTGCCAGGCTTATTGTCAGACTAGAACTGGTGTCACAAGTATTGTAAAATTGTTTTGACTGGGGGTTGCCTCTTATACAGGTCCATAGATAGCCCTAATTTTGTACTGTACAAAAAGGCAAAATATATTTGACACTTATCAGGAGTATTCAAGTCTTATACTGGTTGGAAGGGGTTACAAACCCAGCAGTAAATCCTCACAGCATAAAACAGAGTGACAGCAATTATTTTACTGTGAGGCTAATTCAGAAATGCTTTTCCTGTACCGGTGGAAATGAAAGTTCAAGATTATATATAATTTCTTTAGTATGAGTACAGAGACATGAAGGAGTGTACAATTTCCAACTTGTGTTTTGTTTTTTAAGTCTAACTGTACAAATTGAAAGAGTTAAAATGGGAAAGACCCCAAAAGTATATGGAATTCAGTCCATAATATGCATTAAAACCTGAATGGAATGCAAAAAGGGAAATTAATCCAGTTTTGTGATTAATGAATACTGTTTATAACTTGCCAGAATATTCCCACAGTTTACAATAAATGCATAGCTAAATCTCTAAGATACGGCTATCAGTCTTTTGCTCTGTGTTCAATGTGACACAACTACCAACAGAATTTGCTCTTTATGTTTTATAAAGTAGCCCCCAGACACCAGATTTCTGAGAAGAAAAATGTTTTGGGAAGTTCTGGGTTTGCAAGATGAATTGCTTAATTTTGCCAGCAAACTGCAAAAGTTAGGATCTCAGTGGTAGTACAGTGATATGCTGGAACTAAAGATCATTATATACCATGAGGAATTTTGCAAAGAAAACAATAGAAGCATTGTTTTAATCAAGGGGAAAAGGTGATTGAGATTTATAAAGTTAACTTGTTCTTGGTATGCCTTGGTATTTTGCTGCATGTGTAGGAGGATTTGCAAATTCTATCAACAGCAGCCCATATGGCAGAGCTTTGACCAGAGCTGAATGAACCATTGAAAACATTCCTCTGAATCATAGCTTTCTAATACATCACGAAGTTAAGGAGATATATTATTTGCTGAATGCATTTGACAGACTGGCTGGTTCTAGAGGGAATAAAATCTGAAACGCAGCTACAATGCAACTGGTAATTTTAAAGAAATGTGCCAGAAAGTTTATCCTATACATATTAATCAACAGGCTCTCAGCCTGATGTCAGATGGTGGCTGAGTGCTTTGGCAAGCACCAATGGAGCACTATTTTCTGTGGGGAAAAAACCCCAATAGTCATTACATACTGCAGGTACTGCTTTGTACTCTCCTGCTCACCAGGTCAAACTCTCCCCAGCTTCTTTGTGTCTTTGTGCATGTCAGTGTTTGAACTCACCTATATGAACTAGTCTTTTTCTTGGTGTGTTCTAAGCTCTGTAGTGTCTAATAGCAATGAATTTCACAGGTTATAAGCTCATGGCAACTTTTAAGTGTGCAGCCTTTTCAAGAACATAGTTTCTTCAGTCTCCTATGAACTCCAAGTAGGAATTTGTACCTGACAAACACCACTCACTGCATTTTCCTTTGCAATGTGTTTTAATTACCTTGGAATAAACAGTTCTGATCTTGTTGCTCTTTTCCATTGTCTTGTTTTTAGACATGAAGACTGGGTGCTCCGTGGTGGAAGTGTGTAAGCTTGCAGTGCACAGAGGGACTTGAGCATTTGGTATTTCAGTGACACATGACTCACGTGTCTAAAAAACCATGATTTTGTCTATGGAGGTGAGTTCAGATGAAAAATAGTGAATTAAAAAATATGACAAATTAACATCAGCTTCTTCCCTCTGGCCTCCTGTTTTTTTGTGCTCCAACAACTACGTATTTTTCATTTTTTCAAGCTCTTTCTTTTTTTTTTGCTAGCCGGAACATCTAGAAATATGCTTTCAAAAAGGGGAAAAAAAAATCTTCCTTCCCTGAGGTTCTGTTGTTGGTCAGCAAGTTGGGCAATACTGCTCAACAGGACAAAATTAATACTAAAACCATAAGCTCTGGCAGTGGCATTGCTGCATAAGACTGGTAAATCTGCACTGAGATGTCAGTGTTCTCATGGCACTTGTGGGGCCAGAGAGGGAGTGCCGACTCAAGGATTTAATGGCAGTATTGAGGCAGTCAATGCAGCTGTTGCACAGCACTGCAAGGAGAAAAATTTCCATCACATTTCTGCTGTGTGGGGTGCAAGTGGGAACATTTAAACCTTGTGTTTAGTTCCCAGATGCACAAACCACATGTCTGAGCTGACACACAGGCAAGTATTGTTCATCAGTTAAAAATTGGCATCAATTACTTCCTCCCTTTGGGCCAAACTGGGAACCGTATTGTGACTCCTTAGCTGCTGTGGCAACAAAATTACATACTGCCCCACACTGAAGAATTAATTATTAGTCCAAAGGGAAGTATACAATGATGCAGAAATCTGGAGTACCCAAGGCGGTAGGATGAGACAGGTGACAGGAGGCATACATACATGTGTGACCTAAACTGTTGTCAAATTAAGGAAGTCAATGCACCACTGCATGTGCCACCACCGCATGTGCCACCACCATGCACATTTGTTTCTTTTTTTTTCCCTGATTTTTAATAAATATTGGACAACATACAGAACAAAATCAAAAACTCCAATCAGGGAAGAGAACTGTTGATGTTTACAACATCTCAGCTGGACTGCAGTCAGAGCAGTTGCTTTGCCTTTGCCAATGCTATTTCCCAGGCTAACTCCCCCATGTAAACTACAGCTGCAAGCAGGTGGCAGTGCATGTTCATGTGTACTCCATGTATCTTGCACATTTTTTCATGTTCAGCTGAAAACATAATTTATAATGGCAGGCAGATACAAACAAGATTTTCACAAGATGAAAGCCAATAGTTAGTCTAAAACTCCTAATGTTTTGGCTCCTTTTCATGGTTATGCACGATTATTTAAATATACATTAGAATGAAATACATCGTTAGAAAAGAGGTCAGATTGGGTGAATACATAAACTGATTTCTTCTTCTTCAGATGAAAATGTATTTTTTTTTCTAATTGGAAAAGGGTCAAGCCTCTCCCCTGCTGCTACATTTTATTTTCCATGGAGAATTGACTTGATTGTTCTCCAAACATTGTTTCCTGTTCTTCACAGAGGGGAAATGTTTGTTCCTTGTTCCTAATAATCAGACATAATGTAATGGCTTGCTCACAGGGAAGAAAAAATTACGGGAAAGTTAAGACTGATGATTAACATTTTCTTTATGATGGAATTTTAAAAGCTGTAGAGCAGTGGCTGGTCTAGTGAAATACGTATGGTACACTGGAGATTCAGATAAGCTGAAGGATGTATATCAAAACTATAGCAAAAGTACGTAGAGGCATTAATTTGCCAGAGAAAATGAAGAGAGGCTTTTTTCTTTGTCACTGCTCATCCAGGCAGGCATGGTTCTTTTGGTCTTGTAAGAAGGATACAACTGCAAAATTGGAAGGCTAGTCACTTAATTATTTTGGTTTGATTGAAATGATAAGAATGCACCCTTATCTGATGTGTTAATGCACGTCATTTAATGTGTCCCAGTAGACAGTTTAAAACACTGCTTAGGCAAGATTTGTTAGGGTCACCGTTTCAGGATGTTCCCCATGCATCAAATTTTGCTTGCAAGAGAGAGTTTGTCAGTTATAGAAGCATAATTAGCACTTGATCCAAGGTGCACAGCTGTGCATACTTAAACTCCTATTGAAATGACACAGAGTAAGATAGAACAAAATATGGCCTTTAAAGCCACGTGTTTTTCCTGCCTTAATTTTATGACATAAAGTAGTATCATAATTTATACTGAAAAAATTTCCCACACAGGCAAGACCAAAGGAATTTTAGCTTTTCCACCTCTATGGATAGATCAAGACATGAAAAATTCTGCTGGGATACCCAAGCTATTCATTATTTTCTAATTAAAATAAATATGTCAACACTTATTAATGCCTTTAGTGACCTACAATTGTCCATAACATGCTCACTTCAGCATTTTTTTTGTAATATAAATGCTGGGGTGCTGAGTTGGTGGAATATCTCAGCACTGGTTCCCCATCTTTGAGTGTCCTTTTGGACCAAGGGAAACAATACATACATGTGAATCTCTACCATTTTCATTCTACTGAATTCTGTATTTCCTACTGCTTACATGCAACACTGCTGCTGCCAAGGAAGAAAGTATCTTTTACTGAATCTCATTCCCCTTCTACCTGCTTACTTCCATTTTCTGCTATGGCTTTAGAGTTGTTGCTATTACAAAAACCAGCTGATTAGTTGCTATTGGAGCATAGGAAAAGATTGATAATTGTATTGTTTAATCTTCTGGTTTTTTGTTTGTTGGTTTGGTTTTTTGGTTTTTTTTTTTTTTTTTTTTTTGACAAATCCTAAATATCTCAAGAAAAAATCCAGAAATAATACATTTAGAATGAAGTGTAATCCTGTTCTTTAAAGTCCTTATTTTGAGAATTCCTTTCCTCCTTTTGAAAACTGCAAGGCAAATGAAGGGATAATTTACATGTGTTTTATATTCTTCTCAGATGTTTCTATTCAGTTATTTAATGTTAACTCTCACATGTAATGGATTTGGTATGGGTGATATAAATTAATATATAAAATAAAACTAATTAATAAAAATGTAAATTACTATTGGAAGCAAAAGAACAAAATCTAAGACTAACAAGTATTAACAGAAAATAATGCTGCTATATGGAGGAGAATTAGGCCCATGTATTATGGGCCATGAATTTTTGAAGTCAAATCTCAAGAGGAAATGGGAGTGTTGTGTGGATTTTAAGATTTCTCAAGAAAAGAATTATGTTAATGGGAAGTGAAAAACAAAGCGTAAATCTGAGGGAGAATGCCAAAGTTGAACTGATTTTGCAAAACACTATAACTGCTGCAAAAGATAGCTGTAAATCCTTTCTGAGGTGCTTATATCAGAATTCCAGCTGATTAAACAAGAAAGGGTCTGTGTTTCTCTGTGTTAATCTATTTGACTAAATTTAAATTTAAAGAACTACACGGAGTTCAGGGCATTACGTTACAGGAAAGGCATTGATAAGTTGGAAAGGCTTCAGGAAGAGGCAGCAAAACTGAGTGGAGGGTTAGGGTGTGAAGTAAGAGAAAGAAAAAAGTTAAAAATAAAAAAATCCCAGAGCAGCATGCCTGAGCTAAGCATGAGGACAAGGTAACCGGTCACAGCCTATGAACTGTGGGAGATGATGAACCTACATGCTCATAAGAATGTAACTAGGGGAAACAGGATGGCAGCAGTGGTAATATGGAGCAAACAAAACAATACCTGACAGTGAAAGACAGCGCTTCTCATATCACAGCACACCTACCATGTTAGCTTGGTAGTTGACAGAAACTTGTCCAAGTCCCAGTTTCTGTCACTGCCTAACCAGAGTTGAGGCAGGAGCCAGTACTGGCCTCTGCCAAGTGCCAAGATTGTGGCTGGGAGCTAATTCACAATATTTCCAGGCCCTATCAGAGCTGCGAGCTGGGACCTCGCGTTTGGGTCCCGTGACATGCATGTTCAGGTAGAGGCAGGCAGCATCCATGTAGTACCCATAGTGAATGCCATAGTAACCCCCTTGCCTTCTTCCAGCACAGAAAACTTTTGTGGAGAGCAAGAATTTCAGTTGAAATATATGGGACAGCAATTCCAATTGGTGTTTATTTATTACAGTATTAGATCTTACCTCTACGTTGTACAATAGAGGAGGGAAAAACAGGCACCATTTTGCTTTCTGCGTAAGAACATGGTTAGGGACAGAATCAGAATGGACTACAGATGAAGTTGAACCTGTGGGCACCATTTCTGTAACTGCTGCAGGTTATGTGAGCACACAATAAACCCTAAATTCTCATAAACCAGATCTAAACCTGTCAAAGACAATGGATGAACTGTGTATACATTTCATCTCTGTCATGACAGACATCTCACAGATCCACTGCCCAGAGAGTTGGATGTGTTTTGAGCCTTAGGGAGAGCAGTAACATAAATTATAAAAGTAGGATGAGGAGGACAGGAACACAGAAGTGTTAGATGAATCGCAAATATGTGATGGCAAATATAAACCGGCAACATTCCAGCCTGAGCTGTAATAATCATGTGAAATTTTAGCATACTAAAAAGGTGATGCCTTGTCTAAGCAACTGTGAACATTTGAAATCCCTGCTAAGCCACAAGATCTAATTATTATTAGATCAGTTGACTCAGATACAGCAGTGCTATTATTCACTGACTGGGCTTACTTGTGACACTAGAAAGGTCTAAATTTTTACAGGCATATGGGCCTGAAAATGAGACTGCCTAACAAGATGCCGCAGCCCTAAAAATGACAAGGAATAGGTCAAAATCTAGTGATAAACTGTAACATGGAGATTTGGCGATTAACTAACACTCGCATCCTGTTCCATTATGATTTTTCTTCCTGAATGCTTCCATCTGGCTTGTGTGCACCTCAGCAGGAGCCCTAAATCCTGTTGTTTGGGTATTTATAGCAGCATAACCCTTGACTCAGTGGGCTTTGATAGCTCCTCTCTGCCTGCAACATACCATACATGTACAGGAGATAGACCAGCTGTGAAGTCAAGCTGGCAGAGAGCGAAGACTAAAGGCTAAGGAGACTTTACGTAACTCTCAATTCTCACATCAGTGAAGTGCTCCTGTGTCTCTCCAGTAGCTCCTGCCAGCTTCAGCTCTATCTCACTCTGAAGCTGTCCTATACTGCCCTCACTTTTCCTATCGCTATCTTTCTCCTCTTCTGTGTCTGGGTAATAGACACAAGCGGCTGAAGCATTAGATGTGTTTGCGTAGTAGGGTGGGCTCTTTGGAAAGCAGTTGTCTGGATGCTGCCTCTCAGTCAAGAAGCCCTTAAATCACTGCCATTGGCAAAACAGAAGGGTATACCAAGATTATTTTAAATATAATGGATTTCTATGATTTGTCCCCAAACATCAAGTACAGGCAAATGAAGTTGTGGCATTACATTAGGTGGATATATATTATGGATCAGTAAGGCAGATTTTATAGGGAATACATTTAAAGATCTTCTAAAATGTCAGTAACTCACCCTAATTTCTTAGAACAGTTGGTTGAAAAATGTAGCTGGCTTCTAAAGACATTTTTAAGGGATTATCATTATAGGACCAAGTTTGGTATACATATGCTATATTTCTGCATGCCAGCTCAGATTTTGCATGTGTGGTCTATGGCTGATGGGTATTTTTTCACTTTCTCTGATGTGAATTACCTAGCATATATTAAATGAACAAGCTTCAAAGAAACAGGAAAAAAAATCTTTTTTTTTTTTCTCTAAGATCATTCATCTATTTGTTGAACACATCTCTTGGATTGAAAAAATACCATCGTAACAGCTGCAGTTTTAGCTAATTAAAGAATTTTTCTGTGATTCAATGAAAGGTTCTCTGAGAAGTTAGAACACAAACTTTTCCTTGGCAGTAAGAATTGCAAAAATAATATTCTTTTGACCTTAAACTATTGCCCAATCCATATAAAAATATAAATTTCAACCTGTAGATGTAGGCTGTTGCTAATGATACTTGCATGTCTGCTGGTAATTTGTTCTATACCCATGCAAGGGAAGTGAGAGCATTTCCCAGACTAGGGACTAAAGAACAGAAAGTAATGAAATGTCTCTTTCAAATGCCAAAGAAAACTACAGGAATAGTAGGAGCTGTGGGAAGAGGTGAAAGGGGCAGCAGTGACACACAAGAGCTAAGTGGTGTCACTGTTATAATTTGCTTCTGATTAAAAAGCTATTTGTCATGACCAATCATGTACTAGAGGATCAAACAAATGGCTATCAGAGAATGCTTCACTAGAATCACAGTGATGAGATTTTGAAGACAAATTGCTGTTTTACCTATTCTACCACAGCTGCTGGAAAATTAATGTCACTGCTAATGAAGAAAAAGTCTCCTGGGATATTACGAAGCCACAGTTAGAAATGTGGTTTTTGTTTACTCTCCATAGAGGAAAGATATCTCAATGCTTTTTCTGTCACTACAGTTTTTAAAATATTTGAATTTATAAGTCTCTAGGTTCTAAATAACATATACCTGAAATTACTCCTAATCATTAAGAGAAAAATTACCATGTAAAACAGAGCTGGAATCTATTTGCTTGTGATTTATTTTGCTACATGCACAAATGTCTCAGTCTTCTTGTTAGGTAGGTTTTCATAGTATCATGAGCAGGGGGAGGAAAAAGGAGGGAAGTGAGCGAGCGACTGCATGGTTCTGAGTTACCGGCTGGGCTTAAACTACAACAGTTCTTTAAGCAGTTTAAAGTCCATTGCTTTAAAGTGCAATGTCTGGTAGAAGCGTACCCTAAAAAGTGACTTAAAGCAACAACAACAAGTTTAAAAAAACAAATAAATATTACTCATCAACATTGAATGAGGGTTAAGGACAAAAGAAAATTTTGAAGTTAATGAAATATATTCTTGCTATAAGACTGGATTTTTGGGAAATATCTGACATGATTGGGGAATTCATTGGTCATGATTATGGCCTTTTTTTCAAAAAAGGTCTAAAATAAGCTTAAAAAAACTGAGGGGCCTAAATTAATCTCCCAAATTATTTTCAGACACCTAGCTACATGGCTTCTCTTTCTTTTTTCCCTAAGCATTCTATAGTTCCACTGATCCTTCTTTTTTTTTCCCCTTGAACTGAAAAGTTTCTATATTTTTCAGTGTTTCAGAAATCTGACTTCTTAAATTAGAACACTAAATATAAGTTATGAGTTCAGTCGTAACTGGACCTTAAAGTCTAACAAAAGAGGAAAGCTGGCTCAGCTTCATATCCACACCCAGAAAACTTACTGTACTAATTATTACAGAGAAGCATTTGAGACTATATTAAGAAAGATTTCTAATTTTTTGAGAACAAGTGTTTAAATGTTGTTAACCCTTTACAATCATGAGGACAGGATTTCTTAATAAATTTTGGGTCTTCATGCATATTCATGACTTCAGAACAGTTTCAGAACTCCAGAAATCAAGCAATCTTTCTAGAACTGAATTGTCTGCTCAGTGGTTGCACAGAAAACACAAAAGCTTTGTCCCTACATTTAGAATAGCTGGAATATCACAATAGAAGTGCTTGTGTTTAGCAGTGTTTTCTTCAAAGCTGCTAGCTAAGAGCTTGCTGAAGTCTGCTGGAATACACAGAAGTGAGACCCTATTAGGAGATTATGTCTATTTCCATTCTAATTCTGGATTCTTTTGTGGAAAATACTGGCGTTTGCTGAAGTCATAGCTGACTGCAAAGAATAATTCCATTTTCTAAATACTTCTTTTTGAATTTACAGCTGTAAACATTGGACAAAGGATAGCCTTCTCAAGTAAACCAAGTGTTATCGCATGCTATGAAAGACAGTTTGAAATTTAACTGCATTGAACTGAAATCTTGCACTTGGTTGAAAAAGTTGCAAAGTGACATGGACCAGAGGATCTGGTATGGGACTGGATGGTAGGTGCTGGAGGTGGGGTTCTGCCTGCCAGACAGCCCTGGTTACAGTAGGAACAGCCCTAGACAAAGAAGTCCCAGGAGAAAATAAGAACCACCTGTTACCTCAAAGTCTATACCTGCCAGTAAAGAAAGACTGGAGGGATGAGGAAAGCTAGAGCTAATGGGCTTATCCAAAACATTAGCAGATTTAGATTAGTAGAAAACCTTGCCTGTTCTGTGAAAAGGCTTTTCTCCCCCATTCAGTTCTGCATATAACTGAACAAAGTGGCTACTTCCCTGGCCCTGCTCCTATGAATAGCAAGTTATTTTTGTTATACTGAGCCGTCCCTTTACAAAAGTGGAAATAGCTTTTAATGTTAGTAAAATATTTTTAGACCAGGTCAAGTGAGGATCCAGTGACTTTATAGGCACTTATTAGTGTTTTTTTTATCTAGAGCCACTCTTGCCATATGCTTCCTAGTTTTCTTACTTGTTTCATAAAAAATGCTTAGCCATTTCTGTTATCATTCTAATGTAACCTCAAGGTAATCTGCAGGAAGAAAGGCAAAATGATGGCATTTTTGAGGAATGACTAGGAAGTGCCAATTTCAAGTTGAGAAAAACCTTTTGTCTTCCAGTTTTTGATTAGAATAAGCAGAATTGAGGGTCTAAGGTAAAAAATTATGATGCTTTCAGAGGAAGATTGTGTGTCAAATCTTAATTGTCCTTTATCAGGCTAAAATCACAAGGATAATATTTTTATAAGCATGGCGCCTGTTGCAGTGTGTGAAAGGAATGATCTGTACACAAAGCACACTTCAAAATGTCACTTCTAAATATGAGAAAAAAAAAGATGGAGGGAGGAGTAGGAATTTGCTGTCTGTTAAATCCATGCTGAATTCAATAAGGCAATTTTTAGTTTTGAACAGCTCACTCTGTTTATGTGAGCCTGAAAGTTAGCATGAATTCACCACTATGAATTCTCTCTCTTAATCTTGCAAAGTACAATACTTAGCTGCAGATAATGGGTTAAATAAAAATTGCACTTTTTTTAATGTCCTTTTTGGGCAGTTCATTTGCTATGTGTGCTACATTCCTTGATTTACTATACCATAATGATTTTTCATATCACTTCCACATAGACAAGAAGGATATAGACTTCTGGATATATAGGACACATATCAGCGTAGGATTGCTTTGCTTGTGTTTGGGTTTCTGTAATTCAAGGGAACTGAAGTCAGGAAAGAAACAGTGAAATCAAGGCACTGAATTCTCATCTGTGGCTCATATAAATTAGGAATAGTTTAGTTGAATTACTGTAGTTATGTCATTTTCATAATGTCACAGGTTCACTATTTAGGGCTGGACAATTTGGCATAGGACTTGTCAGCAGATATGTCCACTCATGAAGGTTAAAACCTCCTATCTTTGACAGAGGTAAAGAAAAGGAGTGGTGCTCCATCTCTGGCAGTGTTCAAGGCCAGGTTGGATGAAGCCTTGGGAGGCATGGTTTAGTGTGGGGTGTCCCTG
>JBCJKH010056845.1:23802-34932 GCA_039877255.1 Loriculus beryllinus
TATGGAATGCCTGGTGTGGGATGGCAAGAACAATTTACAGCTGGCAAAAAGTTCTGGCTGGGAGAAGTGCATGGCCTGTAACAATAGAACTAACAGAATTAACTTGTTACAGATTTCATAAATTAGAATAATACAGAGAAAAAATAACAATCTTTATGCTTTGTGAAAATGTAGTCTCCAAAACAAACAGAAAACTTTTTAGACTGCAATGAAAGATACTATTGTACTTTGTGATCTAACATTTTATATCATTGCTAATGACAAATAAATTAGTGGAGCCATAATTAAAATCACATGAAAATTCTAGAAACCTGAAGAAATCTTCCTCCATAATTCTAAATGAATAAAAATCAATATGATTTTTTTAATTGGCTAAGATTATTTTAAATAATTACTCTAATTTTCCTTCTTATGTGTAAATCTCTGTCTTAGTGAAAAATTGGTAATCCTTTAAATTTTCATGCTACTAGTAAGAAAACCTGTCATCAATACAAAAAGAAAAGATACTGAGACATAGGAATATTATTGAATGTTTTACCTGGTACTGACTGAGCAAATTTGGTTAGAAGTTCTGCATAGCTTTCGTTTTCCTCTTTCTAGATAATGAGCCATCTTTTCATATAAGCCAATTCAGCTTTAGTGGTTTCAGTAAAGTTATAAGGATTCATACCTGCTGCAGGTGNNNNGTTCTTACCTGTACCTTTCAATATTAGAAGGTTAAATCAATTACTGTTTTCTAAATGCTCTTTCTCTTCTTTTTCAAGCTACCTTTAGTATTTAGTTTTTGTTTGTAATAGTACATGAAATGGAACAACAGATACACCTTAGTGGTATTTGCACAAGCTGCAAGAAAAAGGAGAAGACTTCAGTCTGCTTGATATTTTGGATATGTAAGATTTAGCTGAATTGCCAATGGTCAGCTTCTGGGCATGCATCAATAGGTGTGCTGAGAAAGGTGTAATATATCAGTAGAATGGAGAAGATCCCAAGGCGGACTCCAATTTGGTGGGATGCAGTGAGCAAATAACCCATATAACCTCTGAAACAACGTGATGTGTTTCACAGAATGTTTATTTTTCCCCTTATACCTCACTCTCCCCGCCACAGTACTTACTGCTGCAAAATAACTGGCAGCTACCTATGTGCTAGGAATAAAATATACTACCATACACCCAGAGCATTGCAAAGATCCAGACCCCACTGTCCTGAATCAGAGAAAAAAGAAAATCTATTTACTTAATTTTCATCTGAGTAATGCCGTAGAGGTTTTATCTGAACATTAGTTTAATTGGGAATTATAAGCATTGGCAAGACCCACAGGAGACTGCTAATGGGTTGTTACATGTAAAATGCCAGAAAGCATAAAGTACATCGATAGCGCCATGTTGTATTCACCCCTGAAAAGAAGAAATGTCACAAAGATACACATAAAAAGGCAAAGAAAATACTGTTAATTATAGAGGTGTCTGCTCATAAAAAAAAAAAAAAAAAAAAAAAAAAATTGAACATTACACTCAAAACAGAACTTGGCTTCTCAAGATCTAATAACGAAATACATAGGGAAAAAACCACTCTCTGCTCTGGGACATGAATATCAAATCCTTCTGAAAGGAAGTGTTGCCTATAGTTCCAATATGTAATAATGCAGTGCAATCTTGGTAATGCTGATAGCATACACAAGGAGTACAAATCATAGAATCGTAAAATGGTTTGGGTTGGAAGGTACCTTAAGGATCACTTAATTTCAACCATAGGCAGGGACCTTACAGTAGACCAGGTTGCTTAAAGCATATTCCAGTAATAGGTAGATCAGCTCACACTAACAATTACAATGCAATCTAGTGGTGTGGCCTTTTCTATGCTTCAATGTGGTCTCTCAGGCTGACTTTGCACTATGGTGTCTCTCCTTACCCAATTATCCCTCCTTGCCTTTGTCTGTCTGGAGGTGCATATGTGAGTCAGTGTGTGTGTGTGTGTGTGCTAGAATGGCTGGCTCAGCTTTCCAAAACAGCTGCTTCTGGCATTTGATCTGTATTTGAATGAACATGAGTGGATCTCACGAGTTCAACAAACCTCTCTCGGGAAGAGTGACCTGTCACAGCATACCTGTATTACGTATAGCTCAGCGGCACTCGGGTGTTTGCTGAGCAGCTCCCCAAAGGCACTACATTTCTGCTGAAATCTTAACAGTAACTATGTGGGGGCATGTGTAAAATATGTGTGCCAGTGGTTCACACAGCAGACTGATGCAGAAGTTCGATGCTGCAACCGTTCACATCCCGGAGGAGACTCCCACTCAATCTGGCATTTTCACTGCTTAGCTCCTGCAGCACTTAATGCTGTGTAGCTGCATCCTTTCCTTTTCCTCTGCTCCCCGCGGAGGTCTGGTGCCTGTACCAACAGCTGCCGTCCAGAGCGGTGTAGCTGGCAGATCCTTAACATTTGCTGTAACGGCTTTCTCAAGCCCTTTACGGCTCAGTGAGCTGAAGTCTCGGCCACAGACGCGGGTGAAACTCAGCACGACGGATACTCTTTCCTCTTTTCATTTTTTGCACACACAGACAGGGAGCTTGTTTCACAACCACCACCCCCCTCCCCCCTCCTCCTCCTCCTCCGCGGGAACCTGGAAGGTGGAAGCAATTCCTACAAGGAGACGGGCAAAATCAGAAGCGGGAGGCGTGCTGCCTAGTGCTCTCAGGGCAGAGAAGTGGGGCCTGGGGCCAGAAGGGGTGCTCGCCAGGCTACGGCGGGACACAGGGGACTCTGCAGAGGGTGGCAGGTGCCCCGCTAAGCTCCACGCCTGCACCGTGTCCAGAGCCAGCACGGGGCAGAGTCTAAACGGCTCTCATAAAACGGTGTCCCAGAAACGGTCTCCGCTTTTTGCTTCTTTTTCGCACCATTTCTAAGCTCGTGCATTTAAATTCTGCCCTAATTTTTTAGGGAAAGTAAAGTGAAGAATTGGTGTCTAGCCTCATCCCCTCCGCTCCTTTATAATGAATCCCGGCTGGGGCTCGTTCCCGCACAGCCTCCCGTTACCGCCCAGGCAGCCCTGACCCCGCTGCACGGTCAGAGTAGGGGCAGAGACCTACAGCGCTGGACGGTGAGCGGACGGAAGCACCCCGGCCTGAGCCTCGGCTGGGCGGCACCAGAAAAGCCCTCGTCGCGCCCCAGGCAGGAGCATCGCGAAGGCTATCGAGATCAAGGCTCTGCTGCGAGCTGGAAGCGCACCGGAGAACCGCCAGCGGTAGGCAAGGGAGGACTCACAGAGCCCCTAATGCGATCGCGTGGAGCGGTCTCGGTCTTTTCCCCGCTGCAGAGAGGTATGCTAGCAAACTTTCCGTGGAGCAGGCCGCCGCTCGGTGCTGAGTCTGTGAGCGATCCCGTGCGGCGCATGCCCTCGGCTCAGCTACGAGCTCAGCTCCGGCTTTAGGTGGGCGTCCTCCCGAGGAGGCGTCTGGGTGAGCACTGAGTCGCTGAGCACCCACGAAGGGGAAGAGCGGCCGCGGCCGGGGCAGTGCGCGGAGCCCGGCGCGCTCGCAAGGAGGCGCTGTCGGGCAGCTCCCGTGCGTCCGCGGGGGGCGGCAGGGGCAGCGCGGCGGAGGCAGCAGCAGCGGGCGGCGTGGGGGGGGCGGTGAGGCAGCGGTTGCCGTCGGCCGAAGAAGGAGCGTACCGGCGAGAAGGAGAAGCCCCAGCGTTTGCCTCTCTGCGAGTTCCGTGTTCCCCCCCCCTTCCCCGCCCATGCTGCTCAGCCTGCGCTCCGGAGGGAACGGTCGCATTGGAGGGAGTCGTTACTTTTTACAGCTAGCATGAAGCTCCCCGAGGGAGTAAGGAGATGTCCCGCTGAGCAGCAGGGAAAGAATCTGCTTCTCAGCTGTTGCACCGGAGCCCGGCTGCAGGCGCGGTCCCCGCGGCTAGGGGCAAGGGACAGTCGCTGACTGGTGGGCCCGGGCGTGCCTGCACGTGTGGCGAGCATGAAGGAAATAAAGTAAAACCGGGGAGAAGTGGCTCAAGTGAACGAGAGCCAGCGAAATAAAACAAACACCTTTGAAAGGGATTTAATTCACAGGAAAGGATTGAAGAGGGTGCTAATTCCAAGGGAAAATGTGACCTGTTTTAAACTGTTGAAGGAGGATGCCGGCTGCCAACGCATGCATCTAAACCAAGTAAGTTCTAGTCAACTTTGATATGTTCTCTTTATGCATCTGTGATTACCTTCTTGTCCCTCTACAAAGACATTAAAGTCCGCAGGAGGGTCCTAGGTAACTTTTGCGCCGACGCAAGCACAAAGCTAGCTTGTGCACCTCCTTGCTCTCAGTCCTGCAGAGCATTTAAGATCCTTTTCTTGTACGTAGTAAGCAGGATTTTTCCTTCTCAGCCGCCGCGGAGGGAAGCAGCATCCCTCGGTGGCCGGTGAGGTGTGACACCTGCAGGGACTCCGCTGCAGGCGGCAGGAGGGCGCCGGGAGACCGGGAGGACCCAGCGGTCCCTAGTAGCGCGGTGCGGGGGGCAGCTGCGCGTCTGCCATCCGGTCTGGAACACGGGGAGGGCGGCGTAAGGTAGGGCATCGCAGGCTCCGACGGACGGACCTGAGTGCATCCGGCCCCGGCAGTGCCACAGAGTCGCCGTGTGGTGCATAGCGGGTGGTCAGAGAAGGGAACTGCGCTGCCCTGCCCTCCGCCGCGCCGCGGGGAGCCTGCGGCCGCAGCTAAAGTGTTCCCTGCTTATCCCCACCGCCGAAGAAGACCCTTGGGAAGGTTTATGTGCTGCCAGGGGGGACCTGGAAGGTGGCGAAATGCAGGTAGATAGGAGGAGAGCACTGTCAAACGAGCTGTGGGACAGCTCACAGAGTACATAAAGTGGCTGGTGGGATTCGTCCCCGTTTGGGGTTTACACTTGCAAGATCCAGACTGTTGAGGCGATTGGGTAGAAGCCGTAGTCCTGTTGGAAAGAAGCAGCTGATGCTCTGGAGATTCAGATGCTGACAGAACGCCACACTCTACAGAGAGGCAGAACTATGAAATTAGCTGCAATTGGCAAAATCTGTAGCCTTGTTAATCTAATGTTTCCCTGTTTTTTACAAGAAAATGTCGTTTGTGCACTTCTGTTTCACTGGAATCAAATGAGAGATTTCCTGTTAGCATGGCAACCAAAATTTATATTTCTCTAATTGTGCTTCATAGGTGAAATGGCTCTTCCAATACTAAAACACCTTTTAGGTGGAAGTAAATAAAAAGACTTTACAGTCTGTGTTTCTCTTCCAATGAAGGGGTATTCCTCAAAATAATGGATGAAAAAACATAAACCAGATATTGGACCTTGGTTTCATCTGAGAAAAAAATTCTTCATTTTATAAGAATACAGTTTTCCTATAGAATACCATATAGGCAGAATGGGGAAGAGTTTACCATAAGCCCTACATACTAAACAAATGCTGACATTGCAGGACCTTCGAATCCAATCTACTTAAAATTTCATATTTAATTGTTCTGCGGTGACATAGCATGTTTCAGTGTTTATATTACTTTCTCCAAAGCCCAGACCAGGGCAGCTTAGCAAGGTTATCTATGTAAACATACAGATTGTGATGATAAACATACAGAATATGATAATTCATTTACATAGGCAAGAGTTCTATGTACACTTAGAGAATCCAGGCACTCCAGAGAGAGACTGCTTTAGAACTGTTAGAATAGGAGAAATTAGGGACTTACATAGGACCTGAGTTTATACCCCTTTTTCAGGCAAGACTCATAAATAGGCTTTTTCCCTTAATATCAAATCAGCTGAAACTCTCATGGTACAGTTTGTTTTTCCCTTGGTGTTGCCTTCCATACTGAAAAACCTTGAGTTTGTTTGAAGAAGGATGTGGAGTCCTTACTGTAGTCTTTCTTCTTTTTCTTCAGACTTAGGAACAGATGAGACTGTATTTGGAAACAACAAACCAAAAATATGCCTGTCTTTTAAATTCAACTTCAGCCACTTACTCTGACTCTATATATAGCAGTCATTGCACTTAAAATAGCTCCAGAAATAAATTCCATTTCTTCTTATCTAATTTTATTTAGAATCAAATACCGCTAGCTGAAATTTAAGTTAATTGAGGTCAGTACAGATTTGGTATGATTTTGCTTATCTTTTTGAGTATGCCTCCTGAAAATATTGGGTCCCAGGCAATATGGCTCCACTGTCAGTGTAGGTGGATTTGCACTAGTCTGTTTTGGAAAGTCCACCAAGTATGTATTGGAGGACACACATAGAGAATCTTAAGGGATTATCTTTCATCTTTGTGCATGTGTATATTGCCTTACTTAAAGGACAAGTAAAAATGAGCATGACTGCTCCTCTTAACACCTGACACCTCTCTCCATGTCAGGACACCGTTGAATCTGTTAGCTTTTTCTCAGACTTCATTTACTGAGGTGAGGTGGCAAAATCAGCAGAGAATATCCTGTGCAGCATCTCTGTGTGCCTCTGGTGATTCCAGTAATCAGTGCAAAAAGCGACTGAATTCCTTTTGAAAAGGATGGCTAAGTCACCATGGATTGTCTTATGGAAAGACAACATAGGATCAGGAAGGAAAGACTCTTATAACCTGTTTCAAGAAAAGCAGAGAAGACTAGAGGAAACATTGTTCTGTTCAGACACATAATGGCTTTATGAGTGTTAGCTTTACTGTTACCTTTTCTGTTCAGATTTAACTTGTGTTGGTTTATATTCTGGTTACTTTATCAAATAATTTAAATTACTGAAAGCAGGTTGAAAATAAAACTTTGTGTATAAATATTCCAACACCGTGTTTTTTGACAACAGACAAAATTCCAGAAAACATCTCTTTTAGAAGCCCTGAATCCATTGAGAAAGATAAGATAGACTTGCCCTTACTTTATTCCACTGATCCTATCTTAGGTAATGTAGCATATCTTAGTATAACACCAGAAATAATGGTGCCAGGATCCTCACGTCCACTGTGATTTGTTGCTGCAAAACAAATTCACCTGACTAAATACATAGTCATTATTACAGTTCTATATAATGAACACAGAGGGAGGCTGAGCAGATTAAATCTTTTTGTAACAGATATTCATGCAAAAATCCTTCATAGGTGCATTAGCTTTCAGTCAAATAGAATTTGAAACGGGTAAAAGATGAGCACCTGACAGAATTGCTTTACACAGTTGACATTTTCAAAGAAATTAAAGGGTTTTAATGTGCCATACATAGAAAAGCAACCAATAAAATAATATTATTTATTATATCAGCTTTATCTGAGAGTTTTCATTTGGGTTTTTTCTCCCTTCAAACTTCTGTTTTGGTTTGAAATCTCAAAGTACTTCTTCCACTCTTCTACAACCACTTATTTCTAATTTAGATAGTGACTGGTGTGAGACAAATACTGAAAACATCCTTGAATAAAAATAAACTATTTTTCAGCAAATGTGGGCTGAAGTGGAACAAGAAAAGTTCCTTTCATTTAAGAGAATTTTGCATATATCTAAGTGTATGAACCATTCAAACCTAGCCTCAAAAGTCTATGTCAGATTCTGCAATGGCTTGGTCACTGAGCCTGTACTCAGTATACTCATCTGAAAACCTTCTTCCATATCTGTGCATTTTACATGGACCATTTGAATGTTATGATAATAATATCCAGTATCTTATGCAATGGGTGAAGAAGGGAACAGTAGATGGAAAAAGATTTTTCACTGGGCTTTCCCGAGACAGAGATTACAGGATTATTCTGGAGATACTTTCCACATATAATTGAAAACTTGTGAGAAACAAGTAGCCTTTTCCTGGGAGGCAAAGGCCCCCATCCTGCCACTGATGAATGGACAGTCACTGCACATCAAGCCCTGTGATGGTGCTCCTAAACTCTTCGAATTGTAGCTCAGCACATGCTGGTTTTCCATGACACACAATTATTTTTCGCTTTAGTGATTCCTTCTGATACTAGTTTTAAGGACAAAACCCACATCTTTCATTGGTTCAGAGAACTGTAATGCTTCTGCTACCTGCATTCACACCTAAGACCAGACTGGAAAAATAGATAGTGGGGTACCCATGTTCTCTGCATGCCATCTAGTTAAGCAAAGCACAGTTCAGTTGACTTACAACTGCCACTTTAGGAGGACAGCAGTTTCCCATAGGTCTTGTAGCATACAGGATAGCCTTTTGTGGCTACATCTGATACCCTGAGCTGACATGAAACACCTATCATCAACTATTGAGGTGTACCTGTAGTGGCTCTCTTCCTTTTCTGAAAAGAGGAAGACAGAAGCAGAGAGTGAACCATCCTCTGTATTTTTTATTTCTTTTTTTTTTTCATCTCCTTTAGAGCAGAACAAGCATCCTACAGAGGTGCTTGTGACTCTTTCCTAACCATGCAGCAAGACCCAAGACAAGGAACCTTCTTAAGCTAGGTTAGCTGAATCCCAGCTGTGCAGAGCAGGCTGTAGTAGTACAGCATAAAGGTTAAGTAAACACAGAGGTCAGTAGATCCAGGACAAATGGTTGCTATAATCAGGATAAAATGCACTTTAAAACCCCCAAAACAAACCAAAATACACATACACATGCATGTGCTCCAAGCTGCTGTGCTAACTTCGAAACAATCTGTTAATAGCACGACCTCATAACTTTTGTACGTATACTGCTGAGAGTTTGCCAGCTGTCACCTCTGCAATTCAGTTTCTTTACACAAGATTCTTCAAAACATATAAACTTATGCAAACTGCCAATAATTACCTAAACCATTTGTCACTTTTCAGCTCAGGTGCCTGGTTCTTATGTCCATCAGAGAGAGCAACAGCTGCCAAAGAGCCAACTTTCTCAGCAAAGGGCAAATAATGGAGACGTTTATTAACCCAGGTCACAAAACATGAGAGGAGTGTTAATATATAGAATCATATAATAGTTTGGGTTGGAAGGGACCTCAAAGGTCATTGAGTTCCAACCCCCTGCCACAGGCAGGGACACCTTTCACTAGACCGGGTTACTCAAATCCCCATCCAATGCAGGCATAACTTTCTGGACACAACTTCTCCGGGCTAATGGACATTTGATGTCCATGGTCTACAAGGCATCATCAATCTGCTCTTTACCTCATCAGACTATTGGCTATTAGCATGTCAGATACAGAAGTGAAGTCAGGGCTAAATCCGCTTACTTGAGGCTTTTCATAATCTGTTACTACTAGTCAGTACTCTCTCCTTCAAGGACTGTATCCAGCCTGAAATGTATGATGAGAAGTTGATCTGTCTTGAGAGCTTTGCTGCTCCTTATGACAGCAATGTGAGCATTCTGCTGGTGAGGAGCTTTCTGCAGTATGCTCCATGTGGGCTCACCTAAGAACCCAAATTTCTCATTTTAACCATGACTTAATCAAAGTACAACCCACATCAGAGGAGGTTAGCAGTCCTAGGAAAATCAGTGCAGTTCTGTGTTTATTAAATTAATGGACACACTTTTTCCTGTGTTCTTTCTGTGCTGCCCTAAATCAGGGGGAAAACACTAAAGGATTCTATTTTGAAGATGAGGTCTGTAATATTCTCTATCATTCAGATGTATTTAGCAGATTAGACCTGAGAGTACTAGACCAAGAAGAGAGAGCACCAAATTTACTCCCAATGAAAATTCCATTGTCTTCTGTATTTTTTTCTAAATTTTATATAATTTAAATTTAGTTTGTATTTGCCACTACATATTTTATTTCATACATTGATTTGCTCCTATCGTTTCCATTATAAACAGTAGAACAGGCCAGTTTGCTTCTGAGTAGAGGAACAAAAAATAGGATTGTAGCGGAAGATACAGGGTCATAGTTTATCTAATTTAAGATTACCTGCAGTACACGTGTATATAGTAATTTATGTCAAAAACATTTTTGCTGACAGATTTTGAAAAGCTGTAAGGAATTTTTGTACCAAAGGTCACAGTGTTTTTTCATGTGGCCACCACAGGTTTGATTGCTGGTTGTAAACCAACCATCTGTGTTCCTCATATAGTTACTGGAGAGAGACAAAAACCTCCAGTGGACAAACTAATCCACCTAATTCATGCACCTGACATAGCGTGGGAGGAATCAGGTATTTATTGTTGCTGATTGTTGTTGGTTTTCACACAGCTAAAGTAAGGCAAGATGAATCACTGCCTAGTGGTATCAGAAAAACACATATTCAGAGGGGACAGAAAATAGATGTCTGTTTTCTTCTAAAGGTATCTCAATGTCATATTGACTAGAATGGTATTGATGGAGATGCTGTAACAACAGCTGGGTGACTACAACATAATTCAAATATCCCATTGTCTGTTCTCAGAAATTTTAAGAGTTTGTGGTTGGATTGAGTAGCTGAAATACAGCTTGTAGCTGTGCCAAGGGAAATAGGAGTGTCAACCAGACCCTTGTAAAAGAAGAACACACAGTTCTGGTAGCTCATATCATGCCTCCTCTCTGTGCAGGGTGTCTTTCTCTGGGAGAGAACATGCTGCATCTGAGGACCAAGGGAAAGCAAACACAGATTCTCCTTAAATGCTCTCAACATTGCCATGTCCACAGTGTACCTTAGTCTACTGAGTACATAATTACAACATAAATTAGCTTTTAGTGATGACATAGCTGTTTTAATCTCTGTTGATGTGAAAATGTTATTATCAAAGCACTTCACAATAAATCCTGCTATGCTTCAACACTGACTGCTACATACATCCTGCCTATTTCCACTGGACTGGAAAATAACTAAAATATCCCATTTGGGTTTTGCTTATACTGACAATATTTTGGTTTAGATTGGGTGAGATGTTTGCCTTTCATTTTTGATGATAATCTCTTAAAGCGATTAGAGCTGCAGTCAGCTTCTTGGGCTTATTTATACTGGCATGATGAGTTTGGTTTTCAGATTTGGTTTGTTCCATAACACATTAGTATCCCCAATACCATCAGTTTCAGAAACATTTGCTTTCCCTATGATGGCTTCAACCATCTAGCAGATACCCTATAGAAGGAATTTTGGTCATGAGTAAAGCCAAAAACAAGTTGCCTGTGGAACAGTTGTCTGATTTGCCTTAAACATCTTAACTACGAAAGGCAGTAACTGCTTGTCTTTGTATTCATCTAGACACCGTAACAACAGA
>JBCJKH010056846.1:16207-31572 GCA_039877255.1 Loriculus beryllinus
TCCCTTCCCTTCCCTTCCCTTCCCTTCCCTTCCCTTCCCTTCCCTTCCCTTCCCTTCCCTTCCCTTCCTTTCCCTTCTCTTCCCTTCTCTTCGCTCTTCTCTTCCTCTTCCTCTTCCTCTTCCTCTTCTCTCTTATTTCTTTTCTTTCCAAGTTTTTTTCAAGTTTTGACAGTCTTTCCAGATTTCAGCCAGAAGTTGGCCCATTTGATGGTTTCTTTGAGCACAAGTGAAACACATTTATTCTTGCTTGAAAAAAAAGAAGATTATTATATGTGTTAATTTTCATGGAGATTATTTTTTATCTCAAAGCAGTTTCACTTTTATATTTGAGGCTTCTTTTTTGCCAAGCATGTCCTCTTTCTGAGGAAAACTGATTTAGGGGAGGTAAAAGAATTTACCATCTGAAAACAGAGAGGCTGCAGTCAGCCCTCAACTCAATCAATCTGTGTGCATCTAGCACAAGGGAAGCCACCAGCTGTCTTGAAGGGTTCCAATGTAGAGCCTTGCCATGGGGATGTCTGTCCTGGACGTTCATTTCATCCATGTTTCTGCTCTACCCCTCACGTTCCTTTGCATCACCTTGCTGAAATCACATCCATGCTGGCTCCATTTGCCTCCCCACAAATTGAGTTAACATTCGAATCCCTTTTATAGCCATGGAAGGTGAGTGCTTAAATCAAATGGAGATTTCTATTTTTGCTGACATATAATTGTTTTCTTTAGCAATTGCTCTCATGTCTCTTTACATCTGATCATTAATGCTGGCCGATGACTGTTTGTGAAACGTCTTATTGTTTCTGATGAATCCTATGAAAAGTGACATTCCTGATTATTTTGCCGTGCAGTGGATTACACTGGGCTTTCCTGCTAAGCAGAATTGATAGACCTTGTGCTGCCTTTTACCATTCAGCTGCTACTAATAAATCAGCACTTGGGATTCTTCTCCATGTGCTGAAACCTTTAATGCACACAAATAGGAGAAAAGAGAGCTTTGGATGTTGCAGCTTGACGGGAGTGTTTTCCTGGTAGCTGTCCACCCCAAGGAGTTAAGTGGAGGACTGGAGACATCGGTGCTGCTCCAGCATGGGTTTAAGCCCCTTCCTGGTGGTGGAAAGTGTGACCATGGTAGCAGGGGGAGCTGGGCAGCCACAATCAGCATTTCCAAGGCTCCTTGTTCACTCCTGCGATTTCAAGCTTTTCCGCTGGTATTTTACACACTTCTGAGTGAGAGACAAAGGGCTTGATTGAGGCATAACCTGATCCCAAAGGGAGATCTCAACACCTCTTCACCTGCTGAGGTTGGAGTTATACCTGCAACAGAAAAGCTTCAGAAGTGGCTGAGATGTTTCTCATATCTGGAACACGATGTGCTCTGAGATGCTGCTTTCCTGTGGCAAACCCACAGCAAAGGGAAGCCAGGGGCAGGGAACTTTGAGAGGATAGGAGGACATGATGTGCTCCATCACAGCGGACAGGAACATGCTCCCTCTGGCCTTGGTGGTGAGAGGCTTGGTGCCGAGATGCCAGCAGCATCACTCAGGGCATCAGACCCCATGGGCATTCAGGGGACCATGATCCTGGTGCTAAATCTTTCCTGCTGCCAAAAAGCTCAACCTGCAGCCCAAAGCTGAGCTGGGAGCAGGAAGGTGGTTCGTGGCCAGGAGGCTCAAAGCTTGGGCTTGAAGGTGATCAGTGCTGCAGACTCCAGGAACACAGCAGGGCTGGGGAAACCCCCATGTGCCTAGAGGGTGGTCAGCTCAAGGGTGAGCTGGTGTCTGCTGTTCACAGACCTCACAGCCTCCAGGAGCAGGTAAGTGATCACAGCAGGGAAGCGAGCAGCAGCACACACGCACGCCTCTCCATCCCTCCCAGCCTAATTGAGCTAATTAATTTAGCAAAGATACAGTGCACTGTAATTTGCCTAATTCAGTAAGGAGATACGCAGCAGCAGCACCAGCTAGTCCTGCTAGCAAGGATCATCTTCCAGCAGGGTTGGTCCTGAGCATCCTCCAGCAGCTGCAGAATCCTTTCAGGTCCCATCAGATGCACCAGTGCCTGTTGCAAGCTCAGCACCACAACGTGTCCAACCCCTAAGGAGCTCCAGATAAAAAGAGAAATAAACATTCCTCCTTGCTGCAATTTCTAACCTGAATGAAGTCACTTGAAGCCAAACCTCTGATTGTCAAGAGCAGTTAAACCCTAATCTGCTCTCACTTGTTTATTCCCCCAGTGTTAGGGTCCCTTTCCTGTTGTGATTAGAAAGCTCCTGCCATAAGGTGGTTTCCACAGATTCCCCTCTTCCAGAAGCTGCTTTCCTGGCTTCCTTGCTTTTTTCTCTCTCTCTTAATGAAAATGTTGTGCTCTCGTCAAAGAAGTGTTTCTGGATACAGATAAAGATGAGGAAACTGCCGTGACAGGAGACAAGCTAACGGGCAACTGCACGCTGGTTAGAAACCGTTAAAACCCCTTCTACAATTGGCACCAGTGCAGCAAAATGAGAGGGACTTCTATGCTGAAAGGGAATGCAAAATAAAAATTACATCTAGCTGAGGTCATTCCTTGCATGCTGGATCTTGGGAAAAGAGGGATTTCTCTGCTTTCCCTGCCATATTCCAAAATCCAACAGAAAAGCTTTTCATTTAGGTGGGCATCAAGGCAGAGCAGCGCAGGCAGGATGGAGAGCGGTGTTAATTTTGCCTTGATTTTTGCCCTCCCTTTCTGGCAATCTTTGGGAGAAAAAGAATCTCTTGACATTTTTGTTTCCTTATTTGCTTGTCTTCTCAATATGTCAAGAAAGAGACAAGATTATAACACCATCCCTGCTTGCAGCAACACACATATATATGCCATCCAAACAAGCTGGTTTCCCCCTTTTAGTGCAAGCTATCACATTTGCCCGAGTTATTACTACAGCTGTGGCAAGCCACGTCTTTTAACCAGCTTGTTTATGAGTATCCTTCCATTTCCAAATTGCAGAGGAGCTCTCCTCCTAAATACCCCTTTCTTTTCCAGGTAAGCTAATTTCTAGGACAAAACGTCAGAAAGCTCAACACATCCCTTCAATTACAGCTGTACAGATTTTCTCTGAGCTACTGGACAATAAGTAGCTTTCAGGGAAGCATTAAGGAGATTTGCCCTCAAGGGTTGGCGTTTCAGTAGAGTGACAGCTATTTTTGTAAATACAAAATAAATAAAGAAGGGAAGAAAAGGAGGGGGAAACCATACATAACGCCTTCCCCCAGCCCCAATAAAATAGACAGATATGGGCTAGACAACTGCTTATTATCTGAGAACCTTGAATCAGATAGGAAAACCAGAGTTTGTAATGCCTTCAAATGTCACAGCATTATGATTTATACCAGTACACAGTGTACCATGCTTCATTATAGAGGGGAAAAATAAGGAAGATTGAATTACAGAGCTAATGTCTCCCCCCTTCTTTTTTCAGCTGGCTTCGATCCGAGGCTGAGGATATAAAATACATCATTAGTTGTTTTTAAGCTTGTCTCTAATGATGAAAAAAATAATGGGGCATGAAACCCAGACTTAACAAAACAAAACTACAAACCACAGCATTTTACAGCCTTTACGTAAACATAATGTGACAATGCACTTCCTTTCATTCTCTGCTATGACAGTTAATTCCAGACCAGGAAAACTGTCAAAAATGTTTAGTTCTGCTTGGGTTGAGTTAATTACAGACCCTGGGGCTGTGTTGACTTTCTCCTGCTAATGGCACTGTGCTACAGGTAAAAATCCATTTGCAAGAATGTTTTCAGAGCTACAGATCTAATTTACTGAATATCAAATATTTATGCCATTGCAATTAAAGTGACAACGTTCCACCCCTCCTCACTGTGCAAGCCTGGGCTTTTTAATAGAATTTATTATACAGCAAACATTTGGTAAAAAGTTTTGTTCGAGCTTATAATGTGAAAGCTTTGAATATTTTATTGATTTGATTTCTTCTGCAGTCTATCCCTACCAACGCTGGAACGTTATGAACTTCTGCAGCACATAAGAGACCGTTCTTTACTGTCAGAGCCTTATAAGCTCGTGTGTGCAGGCTGAGGACGAAGGATGGAGGCTTCGTTCTCACTGCAGCTTTCCCTGTCACACAGGGATGAAGCACCAAGACAAATGTGCCACAGCAGGAGCTGAAGCGCAAGGGAACTCATTTTTCCTCATTAGCTAAATAGGTGAGTGAGAAACCCCTGCTTCCCGTCCATGTGTGGGGTCAGTTGGACCTTCCCCAGTGCCGTGGGATGCTCGCAGCCACCCGTGTCACAGCACACAGGAGAGGTGCAGGTTTTAATGAGCACCCTGGCAGCCTGTGAGGCTGACAAGGCTCTCAGTGACGTAGGTGACAGCAGAGGGTGTCCAGGGGAGGGGTTTGCTTTTCCTTTGCTGTTTGGTTTTGGTGTTTGACAGCAGAGATCTGGGCCCTCTGCACAGCTCCGTGTAGCCCTCCACATTCTTACAGGGAGAAAGAATTTGCCCATTTGCCCATTATTTGGCACTGTTTACCATAAACACGGAGGTAAGGTGTTATTTTTTCACATGGAGGAGTTGACAAACCTGCTCAGCCTTATTTGCCCCCAGTGTGTCTCTGTACTGCAGCAGCGAATGGCATGGAGGGGGCACAGCACATGGGACCCATGGGTACCTGCTGCTGGGGCAGCAAGAAGACAGCAGTGCTGCAGACGCTACAGCCCAAATGAGTCCTCACAGAACAAATGACAACCTCTGCTCACATCTACAGCTTCAGTTTGCCTGGCCATGGGCAAGCTCCCCTTTGGGTGAAGGATGCTCAGAAAGCACTTGGGTCTGGCCAGGCTCTGTGGCCACACTCCTGACAGCACGGCACTCTCCAGTGCCCACCACAACGATTATTGTGCTGCGCGAGTGCTTTGATTCACTTGACCTTCAGCCTCCTGCCTCTCCGCACGCCTGAAACAGGCACTAATCACTTCAAACCCCAACCGCTGTCATTTCTTATTGCTTAAACACCAGCCCTGCCAGCTGCACACTTACATCCTCAGCATTGACTCAGCTAATGTAGCTGTCATTTAAGCACTAGTGATCTGCCAGGATTAATATTTGATACAGCAGCTATCGAGAGGCAGAAACTCATGGCTTTTCCTGGTCCTGAGCAGGGCTTGTGGCAGCTCCCAACTGAAGGGACAGCAGGACACAGGCAAGCAGCACATCCTCATGCTCTGGGGTGTGAGATAGTCCAGAGCCCGCCTAGGGAAGGGCAAAAAGTGAACCTAAGAAGTAACACTGAAAGAGTACAGAAGATTGATGGTGTTTGAAGACAGGCACTAAATCTCACTCCCTCCTCTCCTCCAGCTCAGTTACCGCTCAGCTCCCAGAACGCAGCATGGCCACAGTAAGAAGTCCCATCTAAGAGCCCCACTCACTATTTGTGCTGGCCAAGGGCTACAGGAGTTGATGCATGGAGGATTCACAGGAGTCCTTCAATGGAAACAGCACCAGCATCCTGAACTGTGAGTTCCTGCAGTGAAACTAAGGAGTCTAGACCCAAACTTGCCCTGGAGCTGAGGTAACATCCTTCCAAGCTTCCTTATCTCTGGACTGCTTCAACATACCCTGACAGTCAAAATCACATGGTGATGGGACAAAGGCAGGTTTCAGAGAGCACATGTGGAGGTGCCATGGACACATGGACATCCTCTGGGGCACTGATCAGAGCCTTTTTAAGAGGCTGCCTTATCTTACATCAGTGCCTGGTCCCCGTGCTCCAGTGCCTGGAGAACCCTCCTGAGCTGCCATTGTGGGAAGAGCTCATGTTCTGCCTTTGTCACTGACTTGTTTTCATGCAAGTTTAATGTATCTCCTCTCTCTCCCTGGAAGTGAGCTGCCTCCTGTGTGCACAGCACAAAGCAAGGCTCCACAACCAGCAAGGATGAAACCAGCCCTGCCTTCTGCAGCCCTGCATCTCCTGCCTGGAACCAAGCAGCACAGTGGACAGAAGATCTTTGGCTAAATCCTCCCCACAGGTGAGGCGTGTGTGGAACAAGGAGGCACAGCACTGCTGCTTAAATCACTGGGGCCAGGGCTCAGGGGATCTTGTCTGAGCTCTCACTGCGCCGTAGGAAGCAGGCGGACTTAATGAAATCTTTCATTTGTCAGTAAATGCCACTGTATGAAGTGTAATTAATGGATTTATTAGAGCTGGATGTGGCCCAAACTGAAATATAAGCACTCAAGGAGCCGGCCGGGAGCAGTGTCCTCCACACCACTTAATTATAAGGTCAGTGGCAGAGCGGTGGGAGCTTTGCTGAGTCTCCACTCAGGAGAAATCTTGCCAGCTCGAAACCTCCTCTGGTGAAGTGGTGGCTTTGGATGGCAGAGAGCAGAGTGTGAGCAGTGCAGGCAGAGAGGCAGAGCTCGCTCAGGCAGGGCTGCAGGTCAGCAAAGCCCTGGGATGCTGTTGCGTGGCTGCCAGTGACAGGCAGGGCTGCTGAAGGCAGAAGTGTGCCATGGAATCATAGAATCACAGAGTGGTTTGGGTTAGAAAGAACCTTAGGATCATCCAGTTCCAGCCCTGGATGCCTCACGCTAGCCAGTGCCACCCAAATATCTGTCAAACCTGGCTTTGGACACTGCCACTGCAGTATAGTGAGAATACTGGGGTGACTCCACTTGGCTTGGCTAACATGCTGCTGGTCGCATGGACACATGTGGCTGTTGCTGAATCTTCTTTTCAGTGCACGGCTGTCATGCGAAAGGGGCTTCCACCTTACCCCACTACCTTGCTATCAGAGCCTCCAGTCAGTTAAAAGGTAGCCTTCAAGTACAGCCAACCCCTCCAGTTGGAGAACTTATTCAGGCAGGACATCTCCAACTCCCATTTGGCTACAGCAGAGCCAGATTTCCAGTTATTCTACTATGAAAACAATAAATAATGGCCAGAAAATGTCTAGCAATGGGCAAGAGACAAAGATAGACACAGGCACAAGTCTCCTGTAACCTGCTACATCCCCAAATGAGGATGTGTGTTCTCTACAGCGTATTTCAAAGAACCCAAAGCCCATTATGAGGAACAATCAGCAGCAGATTTTAATAGATGCATTTTGCACTCAGCTGTCACCATCTGTGTTTCCCCATTAGAAATGCAGAATGAAGGAGCTACACAATTACAGCTGGGAGGGTCTGTGAGGCCCGGCACAGTGCTGTGTGCAGCCACCCCTCCTGTCCTCCTCAGGGGTGTCTGTCCTCCAGCATGGCCAGTGGCTGCTGGGGCCGATCCTTGGGTGGACCCCGTTCCCATCCCATGCACCAGGAGCCAGGCATCCTCCTGCATCCCCTGTCTGTCTCAGTTGGAGCTTTGGAGAGGCAGGGACCTCGTGCAGGCTGTGGGGAGCCTGGTGATGGGGTGCTGGCACTGCACAAAGAAATGATGCACATTGGGCTTGAGGAACTTCCTAAGGAGATGTGGGGGTGCACCCTGTGTGCCCCAGACCTCAGAGGGTTCCTGTGCGTGCTCATATCGGCTGGTGAAGCCACAGAGCAGGAGTTGTGGCTGCCCAGAGGAAGTTGTGCCTTTCCCTTCAGCCTCATGGCATGAGCCAAGGGCCAGGCCACAGCACTGCCATGGTGCCTGGGAGCAGCCTCGCATGAGGAGGGTCTGCAGGGGCCAGGTTGGGGAACAGGACCAGCTGCACCCCACAATAGCCCCACAGCATGTCCAGAGGAAGGAGGCAAAAGGGTTGTGCCTTGCAGATGCCCAACCACAAAGGGGTTGCCAGCTCCATGGGGAACCAGTGAAGGGGCTTGGCAAGGAGGGGGCCTGAGCTGGAGGAAGCTGACATGATGTGGGAACCTCGAGCTGGCAGGATAATTACTTTTTTAATCAAGTCTTTTCAAAACATCTAATTTTATTACTTTATTCTTCCATTTCAATAGCAGGACGATTAAGATGGAATCTTCAAGGAATTCTTCACAACAGTAATAATGTTTCTTATCGCAAGAGGCAGTCTGTGCTCTGTCCTGCAAATTCTCAGCATTTGAATATTAAATATATTCAATATATCAAAAAACTCCATTTCATTCCAGAAAAATAATAATCAAAAAACCCTACATATGACATCAATTTTCCTCTCTTTCTGCTCAAAAATAAATATTTAACTAACACCCAACTCTTTTCCTCTCCTCCTGGGGAGGGAACCAGGACAGTGGGGGAAAAATCCCTGCTAGCCTCCCGGCCAGGTACTAACTCAGATGGAAAACTGAGCTTTCCAGAGCTCTGATGCTACAGATCCCACTCAAGATGAGCTGCTTGGTCTGGAGGAGGTGTGGGCTGGGCTGGTGACTCCCAGTGCGGTTGCTTAGAGAAAGCGTCTCCATCACATTTGGAGGCTGGTGTAGGGAGGAAGATGCCAGCCCTGGTCCCCAGCACAGCACTGGGATGCAGGGAGGAAGATGCCAGCCCTGGTCCCCAGCACAGCACTGGGATGCAGGGAGGAAGATGCCAGCACTGATCCCCAGCACAGCACTGGGATGCAGGGAGGAAGATGCCAGCCCTGGTCCCCAGCACAGCACTGGGGTGCAGGGAGGAAGATGCCAGCCCTGGTCTCCAGCACAGTGCTGGGACCCCAGCTGAGCTGCACTATCCCTGCCTGCAGTGCTTCAGCCCATTTCAGTAATGCCCATGTCAATGCTTGTTTTGATCACAAGAAGAAACAATGTCACCTAAATTCGGGGGTTATCTAAGTGCTCCCAAACAGCACAGTCTGTGTTTGCATCCATGTTCTTTTCCAGGACTGTAAATGGTGAACGAGAAAGTCATTGTGGAAGGGGACAGGAGAGCAGCAGTCGCAGGGAGGGAGGAATGCGTTTGCTATGTGATTCGGGTAGTTTATGACAGCTCAATGCTAAGCTTCCCTTGCAGAGCTCAGGCTGCTGGGCATGCAGGCTGAATGAAAGGGAAAGGAAAAAACCCAAAAGCCTTGCTTTGAAAAAGTGCACAAGGAAATAAGATAAAATGTTGGAAACAAACACAGATGACCCTGAGCTACTGTCTCATTCCGAAAGCATGCATGTAATTTCCTAGCTTGTTTTGCTTTGTTTTGCTTTGCTTTGCTTTGCTTTTTAAAGGAAAGAGGTAAAAACAAATTCCACTGTGTCAAACATCCTTTGGATGATTCCCCTTCCTGCCCTGATTCTGTCTGGATCTGCCACAGAAGCTGCTGTGTAACAGACCTGAGTCTTCCTCAGGACAAAGCCCAGATCTCCATCGTCTGGTGCCTGTGATTAAGGATGTAAGGCTCTTGAAGGGTGAAGGATAACACAGGTGTTGTGCTGCAGGAGCAATCCTCAGGACAGGCGTGTTTATTCCTGTGGTCTCCCATAGATAGGTTAACCTCGAGGAATTTGCTCTGCCTCAGTTTCCCTATCAGCAGGATGGCATCTTCAGTCCTCCCTTGGGTACCACTTCCCTGGACTGCCTGCAAAACCAGCTGTGGGGAACCCAGAGGTGCACATCTCGCCTGTGGATGCCCATTTGCCATCAGTCTCCCAAACTCATCCCCATACACAGAATGAACTTTCAAGGCATGATGACCTGGACAGAAATACCCTGCTTTCAGCAGTTAACACAACAAGGAGTCTGCAATCCCATTTAGTTTTTAAGGTGAGCCCTGAATTGGGATCAGTTATCTAATGACATGCTTCTCTACTCTGTAATGGTTTCCCCTCTGCATCAATACTCCCTTAAGATGAGTAATGTCAAATTGATGTCTATCTCTAATAGACTTTCCTCAGGCTCTCCTCACACTTGCTGCCTGAGCTGCTGGTTAAAGATGAGAAACTACCCGAGCCTGCCCACCAGCAGTTCATCAACGACAGTTGTTTCATTAGTTGATGCAAACCCACTCAAAATACATTCTAATTAAACCAGAAACTGAAAACCATATGTTTTTGGAGCACTCCTATGCTGGTGGCACATTTTCCTCTGTGCTTTGCTTCCAGACCTGTTATTACTCAGTCCCCTGCCTTGTCACTGTAGATGTGGCATCAGACGATGCTAAATAAATAGCACTTTCATTAAAGTCTTTGGCAATCCAGCAGCAGATTGGATTAGCTGTTCCTTGAGCTTCTCTGTGCACATGAATGAGAGGGGAAAAGGGAAAAGAGGGAAAAAGCCGTGACCTGCTCCTGTGCCACGGGTGATGTGTTCCCATCCTGGCAAAGCTGGAGGCAGGATCTCTCCTCTCCCAGCTGGGTGCAGACTGGGGTGCCTGAAAAAGCGATTTAGAGGGATCAGGGCCCTTGGGGAGCTGCTGGTGATGGAGAGTGTGTGTGCTGCTGGCACCGCTCCTCTGCTGGCTTCTTCTCCCAGGAGGGGTTGGCACTCAAGGGTTCACTGCCTCAAGCCAAGCAAGCTTTTTGCAAGCAGGTTATCTTACAGCTCCTATTCAAACAATGCAGGCATGAGGCAGAAAAGAAGTAGAAGCATAACGAAATAAACTCCCCAGGAAGAAAATCTTTCTGATCCAGTTCCCGTGCCGTTCCCATTTTTTGATCCAAATTTCTTCCCCTTGTTTCCCAGGTTTTCCTGTGTTCTGAGGCAAGGCTCATGTGAGTGAGGCTTGTTCCTCAGGTGTCCCTATCCCACAGGAAATGCTGCAGAGGTTGGATGAGAGGCCACTTTCACACAATACATCCAAGTATCTGCCATTGCCCGAAATTCCCTTTGAAGTTCACTCCTATTGATAGTTTTGTTTGTGCCACACGAGTAAAATGCAGCTCTTGAGCCATTACTCCATGCAAAGAGCTGGACATCCCCAAACACCCTTGGGCTGATGGTGAGTGATCTCTAAAGCATGTCAGGCCTGCCCCATGTTCCTGCAGGGACCTTGCCATTGCCTCCAATTTGGGACGCTCCAGATGCCCAAGAGCATCTACAGCCGGTGGCTTGGAGGTTACAGGGATCACATGGAGTTTAGCAGGAATCAGTGCTGCCTGATGTGGAAGGACTGATGGCACCAGTGTCTGGTGGCAGGGGTGGCAATGGGGGACCACAAGGGTGCTGCCAGCATGGCTTGTGTGTCCTTCGTCTACTGTCACCACTTCAATCAGCTCCTGTGCCTGCCCCAAACTCCTTACTTCATCCATCCCCTGCCATGTAACACTGCAGCAGGGAGCTGGGACACAGCCTCACCACCCTGTTATTCCTTTAGGAATAGTTCCACAGCACAGGATTTTAGAAATGCAAATGGAGTTGCAGATTTTCAGGCAGGTGCCAGGGAAGGAAAGAGACGGAGAGGAATGCTCTGATTTTATCAAAATCACTTTTCCTGCCCAGGGGAGGATGGAAAGCAGCTACTCTACCTCGGGAAGATGATTCTATTTAAACCACAGGATCATGTTGTAGCTCCTTCTTATTTACCAGACTGGAAAGTTACATTAAGAAGTTATCACTTATCTTGCAGGAGAACAGATTAAGAGTGAAGGACCGTTCTCTGGTTTGCATACAGCTGCACTTCACAGGTTACTAAAAAGACAATTGATGTACCAGTTCAGGAAGAAATATGATTTTCATTACGATACGCAGGCATCAGGGATTGTATTTTAATGGTCCCCTGTCACCAGTGAAGAGCAAAATGGCCTGTGACCACTGTAATGGAAAAAAGGTTTCTGTGATATTTTGCATAGCATGGAGGGCTTTCTGTGTTTGGGGTCGGGTTTGGTGTGGTTTTGTTTTGGCTTGTATCATCCTGATGGCAGTCTTAAAGGGAACGACACCTATTATTTCTAGACATATAATTTTTTGGTCTTACAGTGAGAATTTTTTTTCCCCACTCCTGGAAGAATATTTGTATTTGAAATGAACTTTTAAGTTATCCCTAAAGTAAAACAGTGGGTTGTATTTTCAGTGGTTTAGGGGGTCGCTTGGCCTCCTGCTCTCCACACACACCTATTTGGGCAGGTAAAATAAGATGATTGTATGGAGTTACCTCTCTTTTGGGGTCCCTTCAAGCTTTTCTTGCAATGTTTTGATGCCTTCAGCCTGCAGGAAGCATCAAAAAGCGAAAAATGATGGTTGGGATTTAACCAGTGTCTGCCTTCCCTGTGAAACATGCCTGGTTGGCATCCAAGACATGTGAGCACCGTGACCGGTCCCACTACTCCACTGACTCTTTCCTCTTCTTTTGCCACAAGGCTCAGTCACTTAACAGTAAGAAAATGTGAGAAGGGACACTTCGTCAGGAGCAGAGATATGTTTTATCACGCTAAGTGGGATGCTCCATCCCAATCTTCACGCCTCGTTGGCTGGGTACCAGAACCAGCCAGTCTAGAGGCAGGAACACACAGATGGCTCACACCACCCATGTGAACCAATAGCAATATCCGAATATCGGCTATTCCACACAGACTACTCAGGAATCATTCCCAGGGGGAGGGGAGGGAAGAATTCCTAACTGCATTTGTGAATCACAGAAATCCTTAAGTATTTTACTATTAACTTCGGCATCACCATAAGAAAGATGTGGAGGCTGCAGCAGTAAGTGATTCGCTGAGATTTTCTTCTTCCTGTTTAATTACTTGACTGGTGTAAAAACTAAGCCAGGTTTCAAAGGTAACTCCAATTCCCCCAGCACTAGACAGCACAGAGCCCTTCCCATCCTGTGAACTTCCAGACAGCTGGGCTGAGCAGCTTCCCTTTAAACCCACCTCAGTTAAAGACAAACAATTTAGGGCCATTGATCTGTAGCTGCGGAGCCTCCTGTTTAAACTCAGGGAGATGGAAGAAGCATAAAGCTAGTGCATAGCATTTTCTTTGCATTGCTTAGATTAAAGGATATCAGGACGAGTGGTTTGTGTGATGATCAAAAGATTTAACACACTCTGCACCTGTCACAGGTACAAGCTCAATTCCTTATAGATAAAACCAGAGTAGAGCTGGCAGAGCATGAGAGACTTACAGAAAAGGATGTGCAGGGAGTATATTTAAAGCAAGCTGCATGAATGTAGGATTAAATGTTCATATTATATGATAAAAATGTTAATTTTGCTTAATTAGGCCATCCCTAGCTTGGAGTTCCTCTAGATCAGAGCACTCCTGAGCAGATAAGGAGGGTGATAAGAAATTGTCTTCATAGAAATAGGGAAAGTTTCTGAATTGGGGGAAAAAAACTCAGTAAATGACTGCATGGATTAATGCCATTTGCAGCCAGGATCCATGGCCTGACTAGGAAGGAGTAGATAGAAAACTCTGATCTCAGTTTGATAATTTACTCGCCCTTCAGAAGCTCTGCCTTGCCAATGGGAATGTGGAGTCCCTCCGCTTTCACCAGTCCTAAAATCAGACTGGGAATCTCGAGACTGCAGGGACTCAAACAGTGCTGCCAGTCCTGGGATAAAGGTTGGACTTGATGATATTAAAGTTCTTTTCCAACCTGATTGATTTTGTCATTCTATGACACTATAACATGCCCTCCCTGGGGCTAGTGGGGACTTGTGGGGTCAGAGATTGATACCTCACAAGAGCTGAACTCAGCTCAAGTGGTTGCCATGATGTTTCTCGAGGATTCTGCTCTAGTTTTTACCAATCCAACAAACTGGGGCTGCAGAGTCCCCCTCCACAGCCTGAGCTGCTCTCGGATGCTTGGGTCTTCCCACTCTTGTCTCTGCAATCAGCCTCAAGCTGAGCAATGGTGCATGCAGGGGGGGAAGAGGAGCCTGATGCCCACCCCCATGTACCAGCCCCACTGCAACCACCATTCTTGCTGCACAGTTTTAACCACCATCTGCTAGGGACTGGCTGGAATTGGCACAGCTGGAGCCTAAAGTGTTCACATCCAGGCAAAAGATATGAGAAGTGAACCCCTCTGAAAAGGCTTCCTTTGTAAGTGGTCCAATGCTACATCTACAGTTCTACATGCTCACAGCAAGTTAGAAATAAAGAAATAAAGTACAACAATTAGGCAATTAAACACTGCCCAGATAAAGACGGAACCCGGCAGGATGCCAAGGAACAGGCAGTTGGGTGATGATAATTTTGTGATACATTGCAGTTTATACTAATTCTTTCTCATTACACGTCACATCAGTCTCACTGGCCTGTCGTATCTCCGGCTCCCATATGCACCAAAAGGCACTAGGGGAGAGGAAAAGGAAGAGCTGACAAGGAGACAAGGTGCAGTGCCTTGTTCTTAGACTATGACCAGTGGTTTTCTTTTCTACTCAAGGACACTAAGGTCAGCTCCAAAGTTTTTGTTTCTCTAAGAGTTAACTCCTTAACTTCCAAATCCTTTACTTGACATAAAACCCGTCTGAAGAACCAGGGAGGTTTAAGCAGGATGGTGCAGAAAGGAGCTGCATAGAGCACAGGCATGAAGCAGAGGTCTCAGGCTGATCTGGCATCCGGTGGACCAAGCAGATGTGCTTCTTAGGCTTTCATCTGCATGGAGCATCCCTTGTCATTGTCACTCTATGCACCCACCCAACAACCCCTGCTGCCATGGAGTCACAGGGTCCTGAAGGCAATGCCCACGCCTGGATATTCAAATTATCCAAGTTATCCAAAAGGATAAATGGCTCAATGACACCTTTTGGAAAACCCAGCACCAACCTTGGAGGAGACTTTGGCTATTAAGCAGTTTGACTCTTTGACTAGAGATCTGAACTGCCTTGGACAATCAAGTATCCTGAATTCAGGACAAACTCAGCATTCAGGGCATTCAGTTTTCCCTAAATGTAACTTTCATGGTATTTACAAAGCTGTATCTCAGTCTGCTCTGCAGTCAGTCATCCTCTGCTTTATATCCCTCCTGTGACCATTGCTGGTTTTACCAAGCCAGCCTGGCACAGCAAGCACAGTGCCGTAAGAAGCTCAAGAAGGGGATCAAAGCAGCAACACCTTGCTCATCCCATAAGAGGGCTGTTTCCCACCCAAGGGTAAGGGTAACCTCTGTCTATAACAGCACACACTGATCCCTTTTCTGCAGCAGCCAAAGATGCCATTTCTGGTTCTACATTGTGGACGTCTATTGAAAAGGTGGCTGATCCATAACTCCCCTTTATTTCATTGCAACGAGCAGGCTTCCCTGTTCTGATTTCACCAATGCTTCACTGAAGAAACAAACTTCAAGCAGAAATTCTGCCTCCGTGCTACTCCCATTTACAGCATCAGATAATCTGATCAACATTCCCAGAAGTGTCTCTTTAAACCTCTTCAGTGGCCAGATAATCTCTTCCTGGCTCTAACCCTCTGCAAAAGCATCTTTCATTCCCCAATGGCTGATGTTCAGAGGTGACATGGAAACAGCTCCTGCTCTGCCCCACTGCTGCGAGCACCCGAGCATGGCATTGAGTTGGCTGGTAGGTATGGGTAG
>JBCJKH010056847.1:0-21516 GCA_039877255.1 Loriculus beryllinus
CCTTGGGCAACCCATTCCAGTGCCTCACCACCCTCACAGTAAAGAATTTCTTCCTCATATCCAATCTAAACCTTCCTTGTTTAAGCTTTAAGATGAGAGAAATATTTAAAGAGAATGAAGTATCCCATCCCAAGGAAACGGACACAATTTGCCAGCATGTAGACGGGCAACAAGAGCAGGATAGTATTTATAAGGAGGGGAGGAACATGAGAAACATCTCAAGCAAGTTCCTTTATTGGAATAAAAAAATTTATTGTACAACAACAGCCCAACACCTGCAAGACACATAAGCAGTAAGTTATGTCGCTTGGATCATATGTGCATGAAAAAGCCAAACTTATGACTGAAAGCAAAAAATTACTGTCATTTTAGAGTAAGTGTCCTTTAAAACTACACCCTACCTCTTCTGGGAAAATTTGTGGAGGAGGAGGATGAGAGAACTAGTATTGCACAAGAAAATTAAATAGCCAGCATCTGAAAAAAACAAAAATTAAGGATTTCCATTTTCCGATTATCTTCACTGGGGAAACAACACAGGAGCACAGATGATAGCTTTTAAATGCTGAGTGATGGACCACATAGGAACACAAACTTTGGTTTATTTTCCTGTCCTTACCTAAGGAGTTCAGAGATTTAGGCACCTATGTTTTGAACAAGAAACATCTGAAGGATTTGAATGCAATCTCATCATAAACGATGCTCCACCAAGCTAAAGATTTTGGCATGCAGACCTCCACCACAGACAGCCACCAAGGCTTTAAGAAAGCCCAACAGAAATATAAACATAGGTTGCTTTTTCTGGGAGCCCATACTAAGACAGGGACAGAGGAAGGAAACGGGTTTGGGACACTGGGGTAATGAGTGCAGTCTTGAGCATGCTGGAATGAAGGCAAACTCCCACCACCCCATTAGATCATACATTCTTCCAGTGCTCCTGAACAAAGGCACCATTGACTTGTGTGTGTGGGCGGCTCCGGACAGCAAAAGGCTGCCCAGTAAATTATTACATGATAATCCAACATTGATAAGTCACGGAGGCTGCTTGTTCTAGTCATGTTTCCAAAGGGGGAGAGGAAGGGAAAATAATTACCCCTTGAACAGGCTGAGGGCAGCCTTGTAAGAAACACATTTTTTCATTTGATCACTCCTAAGCCAGTGTAAAAGTCAGAAAACGCTGCCCAATAATTCAGTACAGCTTGCTGCCTTATTTGTACAGCTTTGATGCAAAGATATTAAGTCCATTTCCCAAAACAGCCAGCTGTGTTTATTCACGAGGGACTGGAAAGATCCAATGGACAACACAAAAGTCCTATCTGCACAGGAAGCCTCAAAGTCCTTTTTCAGCACAAATGATAAAAGCTCATTTTAAAAAGGCACTTTACACTTGGCAAGCACAGCCAGATCACAGATGATCAAGGAATCCACAGGCCATTTTGGAGAGGGCTCCATTTCATTCACATATCTGGACTGCAAGGCTACCTCTTGCCACCAGTGTCAGCACCAAGAAAAAGCAAGATCTTGGTTACGGTGGGTTGGGATCCTTGGAAAGTTTGCCTGCTTGTATCAAACATTCAGAAGCTGCTCATGACCTGTACACAAGACGTATGGGTGAAACCAAGTCACTCCCCCAACTGGAAGAGCACAGAGAAACAGGGGGTTTACTCTTAAAAATGGGAGTTTCACCCAAGAAGGAAAAAAAAAAATCCAAAAAGAGTTCACTTATTCAGATAAAGACACCCTCCCCAAAAAAAAAGTCTTTTGCCCTTTATTTTCAGCATCACCAGCAGGAGGTGTAGAAGATGTTGAACATTCCTGATGTTCAGCTCCAACTCAGTCTTTTCAGAGGTGGAGATGCAGGGATAAAAAGAATGGCCGGAGAAAAAGAAAATATTAAGAACTACTTTCAAACTCCAAGAGTTTAAACAGCCAAACAAAAATAAAGTTGCAGCTTCTTTAAATACAATTACTTGACCAACTGAGAGACATGTGACTTCTTGTAAAAGGAAAATAAGTTGATTGGATTGTAGAGCAGTACCTTGCAAACAAATTTAATATCAGAATCTGGTGAGAATTACAAAACCATTTATTTAAAGGACAAATACATTTCACTAACCTGTGACAAAAAAAATAAAAAAAAAAAAAAAAAATACGAAATCAAATGAAAAGCATTTTACAAGTGAGATAGTTCGTGCAGGAATGTTAACAGATTTTCCTGAGGTCTGTTTTCCTTCTGCATACCCTCCCAGGAGCCTCACCCTCCAGCAGCTGATTGCCTTTCCCTTGCTCTTAGCATGCATGCTTTCAACTCTAATACCTAAAATCAAAGCATATCCAATGCTTCAGTTTAAGAAGTTCAGCAATCCCAAATTACCAAAAAAGTAAAAAACATCCCAGCCAAAGGCAGTATGAAAGCTATTTTGGATAGTATCCACGGGTGCACATGAGATGCCAGAAACCCCGCGCTCCAGCCCCCAGCACTCCTGGAAGGGTGGCACACCAGCTGTTACCGGAGCACTGTCCCTCGACTCAGTTTGATGGCTCCACCACTCTTGATACTCAGCTACTAGTTTCTATTACATAATATTCTGAAGCTATTTCCCCTGCCTGTTAAAAGGCAGTGCTTTCCCCACTCAACTCACCCCCCTCCTACTTCATATATGCTTACAGCCCACAACAGCTCTAATGCCTGGCTTCCTTCCTATCTGAGTTAGATATCAAACACACACAGCTCCCATTGTTGAGCCTAATTAAGAACAAATTAAGTGATACAACTATACATGAGTGTTCCGAGCAGCAGCATGTTCAGCAGCTCTGGGAGCATGACAACCTTCCAGACTAGCTCCCACACTGCTGGCTGCACAGCCATGGAGAGGCCAGAAATGTTCCTTACATGAAACACCGAATTCTCTGGAATTTTGATGGTTTAATCTCCCTCCTGACCCCTGCCCTTCCACCTCCCACTCAACCACAGATTTTTTTCAGAAACAGGCCATAATTAATATTGCAGCTATTTGGAAAGAATACTGTTGCTATTAGCACCCATAACTTAGCCATGGTGCAGACAGGACAACTTTCCTTTTTGAGTATTTAAGGACTTTTGCATTCTTCAATAAACGTTTAAGAAAATTACCTTTTAGCACATTTAAATCGAGCCACAGAGTGTGCATGCCTCCTGCTTCCCCATCTCCCTCTGAGAAACCTCCTTCCTCATAACAGATTCCCTCTATGGATTAAGTAGCAGTTTACATACCTTCATGCTATCTTTTAATGCATTTTCAGTCAATTACAGGCTTATACACAAGCTACCATTATTGATGAAACACAGATTACAGCAAAATCCATACGGATCATTTTCAACCACCCACACAACAGTTTTACTTTCTCAGCCTATTAAGCTGGGGAAGGAACTGGGATAAACAGACTTGACAAAACCATTGCTGGAGTGAGGCCATTTCCAAAACAAAGCTTGCCACTGAGTTATGTTTCAAATATGTTTTGGAAAGCCATAAACAAAGCTCTTCCAAATTTTTCTTGAAGCAGAAAGGGAACTGCACTCAAGTTCTCAACTCACAAGTAATAGCCAGCATGTGCTTTCAACTCTGCCTCTGGAGAATAAGATGCACAAACTGCACATGCTCATGGAAATGACAAAGGTATATTAAACACAGAATGGTGCAAGTTCATATTCATCCACATGTCCTACCTGGAGACACATGAAGGACAAGAAACTGCTATATGCAGTGGCTGTTCTAATAAAAGAGTTTAGCCAAAAACTACACATATTCAAGAAGGTAGCATGGTTTTGCATGCCCTGTCTTCCCCAGAAGTGACTCTGTCAGATTGTTTTGGAACACCATGAACGAACAAAATGAACTCTGCTGACCCTTCAAAGATAATGCTAACTCCAGACTTCTCAATACTTCCAGCTGCAAAATCTGAAGCCCCTGGTTTAATTCACAGACTAGAATGAAACAAACAGGCTTTGTATCAGGCTCTGAAACACCTCAATGTATACACACCAAATCTAGATTTGGAGCATTATCTGAAGTTCAAAACTCCTTCCCATCCAGGCTAAAGGCTGCCCAACCAGGAACAGGGAAAACACTGAAAAGGCAAAGAAACAGATGTGTAACACAGTCTTTCCTTACTATTTTGTTTTAGAGGGAGATTTCAGACAGACTGAGACAGTATTACTTTGGTGCTCCTCTGTAAAGGAATGATTTAAAAGAAGTTACTGACATAGCCATTCAGGTGGGACTGAACACCACCCTGGAATACTGCTGAGACAGTATATCATCAAACAAGTTTCCTACAAAGCACATTTTCCTAAAACAGCCTCAGCAGAAACAAACAAAAAAATGTTAATGTCTTTAAAAGATCCTCCGCAGGCTTCTAATTTGTTCAGTTTATCTACTGGCCTTGAAACACAGGCCATCCAGCGTGGTATAAAGCTCAGTGTTAGTGGCTGGTTTCCAGTGGCAGGAACGCAACTGAATCCTAGTAATTCCAGATGTGCAACTAATTCACCTTGTTAGCAGTAGAGCATTGAGGCAGCTGTGCTGTGAAGAACAGACTGAGTAGTCTGGTGGAAGCTACACAAAGAAATAGGTTTTGTTCCCAGACAGTCAGAGGTCACAGTGCTCAAGGACTCAAGCCTGCATTTAAGTAAAAAAAAAATTAAAAAAAATTTAAAGTGTGGATTAGGAACAGCTGCAGAAACACACACAGAACAAAATCCAGACAAGGCAATGGAAAACCCACTCACTCCACAAAAAGTAGATTCATCAGCTCCTGGAACGGTGCAGAGGACATTGCCAGGGAGGTCACCATGGAAGAGGACCTCTGCAAGCAGCCTTCCAGCAAGCGCCAAAGAACCATCTTGCACATTAGAAGATAAACCTCCTGTCCCCAAGCACCATGTTGAGAGGCACACACTACGATGCGTTAGATCACACCACATCCTCCCAGACACGCACAGGTTATTTAGCAGTATAAGAAAATATTTCCTGAGGTAACAGCACTGCCCAAAAGAATGTTATTAGACAGAAAATTGGTTTACTATTTGCACTGAATGCCAACTTACGATGTTTTCTTCAGGCACACTACACTACTGTGAAGCCTAAATGAACTCTATCAGAAGGTATGTTTCCGCAGGAGAAAGCCTATTAAAAGTTCGTTTTCTGATTAATGCTAAGGCAGAATGTTCTTTCAAAAATGTTAAATCCCTAGTTTATGAAAGAACCTTTTTTGGACTTAGAAGACTACTCTCATATCTCAATTAATAACTTAAGCCACCACACATTAAAACAAGTGATTTGTTGACCATCAGTGGCAGCGCATGAAGCAAAGGTCAAGATATTTCCTCCTCTCCCTGCTTTTTGGGTCCTCAGTATGTACACTGACTTTTGACACTATTTTTGGGTGGAAAAGGGAAAAAACAGACACTTTAACCCATCTGTAAAGCTGCTGCCTTTGGTAAGTGAAGTCTCAAACAATACAGCACTCTCAAAAACCTTTGTTCTCACTAAATCCTTATATTTAGTGATAGGTCAAGCCCAAAGCATACTACCTGTGGTTCTTCAATTTACAAATACCCTAAGAGAGACAAAGAGCATCACATTCTTCAGTCTATGATTGAGTTACAGCAGTAAGGGCTTGGCTTCTCCAAAAGCTCAGACTTTAAAGACGCCACAGTATCCCCATGTCACTGTTGCCTAGGTAAGTACCGCATTCAGAGGTCAAGGTAAGCTATCACCACAGAACTCCAAATGCTAATCTTCACAGATACAGAATTGTAGAATGGTTTGGACTGGAAGGGACTTTAAAGCTCATCTAATTCCAAACCACGTAGCTATGCGCTTGGGCACCTTCCACTTGACCGGGTTGCTCAAAGCCTGTTACCAAGACATCAAGATGCCTGTAAAAAAATTTGGAGAAAGGACAGCTCAAAGAAAACAAAAGCTACTTTGAAAAATAGAATCATTTGAGAAACCAAGCCTAGCTAAGATTTCATTTTCCACAAGAGGTATGCAGCTCACCTTCATCAAAATATTATAAAGCCCTTGAACCCTGCTCCACCTCATCCAGGAGGACATGCTTCTTAATTCTGCCCTCTTAAAAACTCCTTCCTAAACAAGGATTCAGCTAAAGCAATCAATAGCAGCACACACCAACTATCTTCTTCTGACACAATGCACATAATGCTGGGTCTCTACTTCAAAGACATGAAATTTAGAGACCAAACATTTTACCAAAGTAGATTCAGCAGTCACACAAGCTTCTGAAAGGAGAAAAGTCAAACCAGGACCTGTCCATGTTAAGGAAATGCTGCAAATGCATTGGAGCAGTGGGTAATAGATCTCAATTCATCAGAAACACATGCAACACCAACACTGTCTTCTACCTTCAAACCCACGCAAGCTTTTAATTTTAGAACTACACGCTAACTTAAAAGTGGTTTTAGTTTGAAATAAGAGTTGCTAGAGCTTAAAAGCTTACCAAGGACTTGATCACTGGTCTTAAACACAAGGCATTTTGTTACCATAGACCAGAAGATGAACAGAAAACAGGCAGAAGGACAACTAACAGCTGTCAAGATCTTCTAGGGTAAAACAAGAGATGTGAAGCCACTTCATGCAGAATAACATACAATTCCTGATATCACTAAAGCAGGATGGGTGGGACAGAAAGAGCCCCGCGAGCACACAGTGCTTCCTATATGTGAACCTCGTGATTTGGTTTTTGAAGGCAAATCTTGCATCTTCTCAGCTCTATGACAGGGGTATCTTCAGAGTCACATCTGACTTGCAAAAGCCAAACTGAGATACGAAAGCGTATGTTTGAATCCCGGTTCCTTCTCTGGTTGATCTTTTCCATAACACTAACAAGAACTGTCATTATTGTGGAGAGCTTCTGCCTTCTACCCATCCAAGCAGAAGAGCAAAGGGTTCAGAAACTATGTGGGACATGACAGGGCACAGACCAAGCTCTTAAGCAAGTCTTACTTCCATAGGGGAACACATTCCACCAAGAGAAACACAACTACCTCTTGTTTGCAAAGACTAAACTAACAGCCATGCCTTCCTGACTCATTGCAAAAAATTTCACGAGCCTCTCATACACCTTCCAGAAAAAAAACCTCAACACACAAAGTTAACAGAGCAATATCAGATATAACAGCCTCCCTCTGGGAGAACAGATGGTCCATGACAACTTTCTTGAATGTTTCACTCTAAGGACTTGGACAACAATTTTAGTAAATGGTTTCCTTACCATTTTCTGCTCTCAAAGAACACCACTTGAAGTACTTCACTCAGGTTTCCTTTCAACAAGGTCCAATGACCCTATATTTTGCTGTACATTATCTGCATTACTATAAAAATTTACCTGAAAAAGATAAATTTTTATAAAATAGATACTCCATTTCCTTTAAATCAGGAAAAAAAAAAGTAATTTTAAGCCTATTCATCATTTCCACTACCAGCATGCTAACTCAGATACTTGCTGAATTTTCTTAAGAGAAAAAAAGAAAAAAAAAAAAAAAAAAAGGTGGTCAAGTACATACAGTGTAGTTTAATTTTAGGTCTCCTTGTACAAGCAGATGCACAGAAAAGAGCTGCTATTCAAAAAGCTATCAGCCTTTATTAGATACACTAGATTTCACTCAAATGATGAGAGCTTTCAATCAATACCAACAATAAAGTAACCACTTCCAGATCATGCTGGGACACTCCAAGTAGTTATTTGACCTTTTAATCTCCATCATTTTTGCAAAGCTAAAGATAACAGTAAAAAGCTAATTTTCAACTAAAACCAGAAATATACATATCTTTTAACAAATATATAAAGATATCCAGATCTGCAATGCTGATTTTCTGAAACACAGCGATGATGGTGGGGAAGAAACACAATCGTGGACAAAAAGCTGATAGTGTTGACAACTTAGGGCACAGGTTTTTCCTGGAATAGCTGATTTTGCTGAGGATAAGGGAGCAGTTTTTTCCTTATATTTTAAAGTGCTGTATTACTCTGGAAAATACTGCTAGAGTAAGCAGAGATTACTTTGGATAAGACCTGGTAAAAAGCCTTCAGGGAGTTTTAGGATGCATTCCCTCCCATTCCTACCTCCCATTTCAGCTACAAGAGAGCTATTTCTTTCCTCCTTCCAGTCTTCCTTCATCTAGACCACCCTAAGGGGGGGGTAAGTAAGTAAATATGGGAGGGACAGAACAGAAGACATGGGACAGCGACACAACACCAAATCCTAAGAAAACAAAACCAAACCAACCAAGCAAACAAAAACCCATAACACAAATTTTTGAGAGAGTGCATTTAAAAAATTTGTCAAAGGAGTATTTTTTACCCATGCAAAGGTCACTACTAAAGAAACAGCCACTATATTGATCACACACTGCTTCATTTTTTCAAATATTACCGAGTTGATCACCTAACCAGGTCAGTTACTTTTTATCCCAATTTATGGCATAGAAAGACAGGCAGTTGGACAGATTTGCTTTTTAAGGGCATTTCAAACTCCCAGGAACATTAAGTACACAAATTATTCACAGCTTCATTAACCAAGTGACCAGACAGTAATGGCCTTCAAATTTAAACCACATTGCCTAACATGAGCGTATCCTCCCCCAGACTTGCTGGTTGAAGAGTAATCTATTTTCCCCCAGCTCATGGGAAAACAAAGCCAGGCTGTTCCCAGACTTTTCATGGGCATACCGATAAACTTTGGAAATAAAATGAGCTGCAGTGGGTAAAGCTGTGAGCATGAAGATGCAGAAGAAAAATCACTGTGCTGTCTGTCTAGCTGCAGTCATATTACACTGCAATTCGGAGATTTCATTATCAGTTCTTCTCAAGCTTCAGCTCCTTCCCTCCAAATACAGGGCTGTCAAATATTCCAAAGCCCCTCTGACACAAACATTCTTACAGCTGAAAAAGGGTAGATTTACACATTTACACATGTATTTGCTACACAAAGGTTCCTTAAATAGAATCATAGAATCAGCTAGGTTGGAGAAGACCTTTAAGATCATCCAGCCCAGCTGTTACTCCAGGACTGTCAAGCCCACCACTAAACCATGTCACTAAGGGCAAACTGATCTTCCCTCATGGCTGCCCTTCATAATCTTCAGTCACAGACACGCCCCATCTGCCCCCTCAGAGTGGCCCACATTACATAGCTGCCACCCCTACCCCTCATGGCACCCATCATGGCCCATGGCTGCCCCTGCTCTCACCTCTTCACAACCGCCCCACCTCTCCCCTTATGATTTTCCCTCATGGCTGCCCCTACTCTTCCCTCACCCTTCATGGCTGCTCCTCCTGTCCCCTCACAACTGCCTTACCTCTCCCCTCAGAATCTTCCCTCATTTCTGCCCCTGCTCTCGCTTCACAATCTCCCCTCACCTCTCAATGCTGTCCCTCCTGTCCCCTCACGATCCCCCCTAACCCATCATTGCCATCCCTCTCCCCTCTCCCACCAACCAACCAAATATTTGCATCTCTACAGGAAACAAGCATGAATCTGTGCCAAATGTATTGTACAGGACAGCCTCCACACAGCGTTTAAATGAGCACAAAAAACCAAACCAGTAAGTCCTGGTTATGAGAATTTCGAGCTTGTACTCAAGGCCCAGGTGGATGCTCAGCACCAGCACGCATAAAGCTTACAGCTCTCCCTTTTCCCACACTGCTTTTAAATACCTTTAAAAGCAACTAATTCACCCAGTTCCTACTTCTAACAAAGAAGTGCTTCAACAGCTTCCTGGATAATCTCTCAATCCTAATACCCACCACACTAACCACACATCTTGAAAGTACTCAAACAAAAAACATCATTTAGAGGAAACAAAAATACCTTCAAAGCCATGTAAAAGAAAATAATAGGGAGAGCTTGGTAACAAACTTGTAGGAAAGAGTTGGTTTAAGCCTTGCTCTAATCTATTTCTTTGTCTAAATAGGGTAGGGGGTAGGCATGGTGATTGTGAAACATCTCCCTGCTAAAAATCAAGGTATTAAAAGACTTTAAGGACTCCCTCTTTCATTAGTGATGCTCTGTGTGTGTCATCTTCAGCAGCATGGATACTATTTCCTGCTTCAATTCCAACTCAAAAGTAAACTCCAACTTTGTTTTCCAAAACAAGACATCAGCACTCTCCTTACAACATGTTTTTAAGACTTCTTGCCTCCCCTAAACTGCATAACTATGAACATACTCAGCAGCAGCGTTATTCCCAGTAACTACCTAAATATTCAAAGAAGAGAGAAAAGCATTAATACTCGCACTACATCTGAAGTCCTCTGGCACTACTGCAGCCTGGAGGAAAGGTGATCATCTCACAGCGGTACCTGCACAACTTTGGGGATACTGGATTAGGGTTTTCTTGTTACGTGTGTTTATCATTATGAAAACTCTCAGACCACCACCACAACTGCTCAAGACAATCACTATTCTCCCTCTCCCAAAAGAAAAGTATTAAGAAAGGAGGAAGAAAAGAACAAAATTCAGATCTGCAGTGTGGTCTAAAGGCAGGAGCACAGTGTCCTGCATACGGCTAAGCATGCAAGGCTGGGGAAGGGCTGTGCTTTGCAGCAGGGCCTGCCAGATACACCCCATCTGCTCTCTTTCAATTGCTCAGCACTGGACAGCCCAGTTGAGCACAAACTGTACTAATACTTTTGATTTTCCTCCTGTTTATCCTTTAAAACTTGCAGCTGCAGCGGGAAGTTTCTCATCCTTCCCACAGAAGCCCCACCAGGCCACAAGTTGCAGAACAGCACACAGAGCAAATCCAGCTCCTCCACCCCCTTGTGTTGCACAGCCATGCAGGAATTGCTCCAAATTGATGGCTGACCCCACCCCACCAAGCTGCAAGGTCCAAAGCTTCCTACAGAAGGGTCCAAGACCTATTCTGGCAGCAGGGGACCACATTTCACAGAGCAAATGTAAAGTGCCATCAGTGGCAGATACCTGTGCTTCAGAAAAGTCTGGGGATTACACTAAGCAGATGTCAGCACAAACGACATGCCTCATCCCCCTCCTGACACAGAGAAGCTTCAGTTTGTAGGCCTTTCCAAACACACAGAGTGCTGCAGCTGTTTCAGGCTGTGGAGCAGGGACAAGAAAACAGCCAGTGCTTTAGACAAGGTATGCTCCAGGATCTCACGTTCCTGAGATGAGTGGCAGGATCATAGAATCGTAGAAACATAGAATGGTTAAGGTTGGAAAGGACCTTACGATCAGCAAGTTCCAACCCCCTTGCTATAGGCAGGGACGCCTCACACTAAACCATGTCACCCAAGGCTCTGTCCAACCTGGCCTTGAACACCACCAGGGATGGAGCATTTACTGCTTATTTGGGCAACCTCTTCAAAAGGGCAACCTTTTGGGCAACCACCCTTTATATCTGAGCTTCCTCTGTTTAAGTTTGAATCTGTCACCCCTCGTCCTATCACTACAGTCCCTGATAAAGAGATCCTCTCCAGCATCCTTGTAGGTCCTCTTCAGATATTGAATGATAAAGAGAGAACTCTTCATCTGTATGTTCACAACCAACCCCTGCGAGGATACGTTTATTGGAGAGAGGATGTGACACTCCCTTCTCCCCTCCCCCAAAAATAAAACATAATTTTTATTATTCATCCAAGTAATTTATATTTAAAATCTATTAGGGCATAATCCAGCAGTAGATTAGAGCACTGTATTGCTGGCTAAAAAGCTGCAGTTCTTCAGTGTTTTAAGAACTTTTGCTTTTTTCAATAACTACTGAGGTTACCACCCACTTCATGCCAATTTTGAAAAAGGCTAGGAAAGGGTTTTGAGACCACAGAAGCACATATTCTCTCAAAAATCAATCTCAAGAACTTTAATAGATATTCAGCATAAAGTCATAAACGATCTACAGCAGTGGTTCATTCTGAATGAAGTACTTTGCATCTGGTGCTCCTGCTAAACAGTACTACAGCCCAGCAACCTCAGCAGTCGGGCTGCAGTGATATCCATCTTCACTATGGTATTCCCAAAATTCCTGCAGTGGCACTGCCTACAGTAAAGGACGTTGTTTCCTACACCAACTTTTCCATCCCTAAATTTTTTTCTCCCCTTCTCCAACCTCCTGAAGATTAATCCGTACTGTCAGTCCCCCCATTTCTCCAGTAACTTCTTAAATTTGATTACCAACTCCAGCCAGCAAAGAGGTCTCGAGAACTATGTTTCTCACATAAGGCTTGCAGAGCAGTCACAGCAATAACAACTGACTCCCATTCTTGTTTGGTTATCTTTCATTATTAAAGCAAGAGCCAAGATAAAATTAAACCTACCTACAGTGAGGACACACCTAAAAATGCACGGATAAAAGTTTTTCCTAGAGGTAAGTCAGATCTCATCAATATAAGTAAATAGGGCAAACATTTCCCTTCTAACATGCAATACTAAGCACATCCATCGCGTATTTTGTCTGCCAAGGTCCTACTGAATAACCTGATCTTGCTGCAGCCTTTCCTCAGAAACCACGTAACCAACTTCATTAGCACTAAATTCAGTAGCTGTGTCATCTGAAAATATTACCTTTTCACTTTTAAAAGAGATTAAAAACCACAGAGGCCAAGAAAGGTTCTTGAGAAATCCTTTTACTAACCTCTGATGAAAAGTGACTGTACTTGGTTCTTCCACCTCACCACAAGCAAATCCTGGAGCATAAAAGCTTTCCAAGCCTACACCATACTCTAGCAAGTACTCTTGTAATTAGTAGAGGGTTTTAATTCCAGGAAGGCACCTTAGACAATTCTTCTTTTTTTTTTTTTTTTTTAATTCCTTTCATTTAAAAAGAAAGTTGATTTTATAAGCACCACTGCACCCATTTGCCCTATACCTTACTCCCAAGTCCAAGACGGTCATGAGCCTCTTCCCTCCCCTCTCCTAGAAAATGTGCCAATCACTCACATACCCTCTTGACTGCAGATGAGGAATACAGGCTTTTTTTCCTTAAAAGAGCTTAAGACCCCTGGAAAAACAACTTCAGAGCTTGAAGCATTTATGAGTAGCTCAATCACCACTGTTAAGCTATGCTAACACCTTGCCCTCACTTTGAGGTGACGCTGCTGTTTTCTCCACCCAAATCTTGTTTAAATTCACCAGGAGAAGCAGTGAGAGCTATTGTCTGCATCACCCTCACCTTCATACAAACGCACAAAGTAACAGCTTCTTTGGCCAATAATCCATGCACAAAGCACTGGGAATAAAAGCACCGTACACATCCCATCTGCAGAGTTAAATTGACAAAATAGGCACACATGCAGTCATGCAGTTGTCTGATTTCCAGAGCGAAATATACCTCATCTGTAAGCCCAAGACATTGTAACGTCTGTGTAACCCTTTGCGTGTGCTGATGACCATTCCCTTGTGCTACAGCTGGTGGAACTTCAGCTTGCTTTGTTGCCTGAACTGATACAGAATGCAAGTACTACAGGGACAAATGCTGCAATCATCAAAAATTAGCCACAGAAACCTCAGCTGTGTGGTTTTCAGTACATTGACATCCTGAACAACGAAAGACTGAAACAGATAACTAAGTCTTCAGATCTTGAATATAACCAGGAACTGTAGCTATTAGATCAGTAGATAACAAGACAAAAAGGGCATGCCAATTAATGTAAAAACCCACAAGCATTGGTGCACATGTAAACTCTCCAGCCTACTTTTCTTGAGATATATTTCTACTATGATTTCTCCTTTACAAAAAGGTAGAAAAACCCAAATTCAGAGACAGCTTGCTACCGGTAGCTGTGCAACTCATCTTGCATGTTAACCTCTAGCACATGTAGTCTCATCAATTAAGGTTTTGGTATCTCCACCTTAAACGGTTGTAAGCACTCAAAATAGCATATTCTGAGAAGTTACCTTACAACTGATTCTTAAAACCAGGGGCTTAGTAGTCCACTTTGTGACCACTACCTGGAAAAGCAAGACTGTCATGAGCCAGAAGCCATACAAATCCTGAGAGGCACAACTGCACAGGGAGAAGTCTTCAACAAATACCAACACAACAAGTTACTGTATCACTGCATGAAGAAACACCATGAAGAGGACTTGCACGTTTTCAAAACCAGACTGAACAAAGTCCTGAGTAACCTAGTCTGAATCCAACATGGATCATGCTCCAAGCAGGAGGCTAAACTAGAGGATCTCCTGATCTCCCTTCCAACTTCACCTCTTCTATGAACAAAAGCAGAATGGGATTAAGGCCCAGGCTGTAGACTAACTTAACATACCTAAAGATGCATGACTGGCCTCCCAAGATAGTCAATGGCACACAAGTCAAAGCAGTCAGGAGACACTGGAGAGCAATCACACTAATGAAGACCAAAACAACCAGGTGAAGAGGCATCAAGATTCACTGATCAAAAGCTACACCTAAGCTCCACATGGACATCCACCACTGGGAAGGAACCCACCCCTAGTAAAATAGCCAAAGCATACTACAGCTGCCGGCCCTATCATATGCTTTGCTGCTGCAACCTTCAATACAGAAAACAGACTTCTCACTACAAGGGCCAAAAAGGGCTTAAGAAGCACAAAGACAGGTTTCCCCATATGCCCTGTTCTCCTTTCGCAGCATGTATTTGGTCAAGTCTGATTTTTACAGAGACTACCCAAAATGAGCAGGACTGCTGCTGAGTGCTGCAGATGGAAACAGATGTTGCAGTCCTATGCGCTGGCTCCACGCCCTTCAGCTAAGCTCTGCTTGTACAAACCCAGACCTGTACTCACACAAAGTCAGCACGTAGCAAATATGGCACGTGTAAAAGCAGTGTTGGGTAACCTCAGGCCTTGCAGGGAATGGACGGTGCAATGCCTGACACATGGTCCTCTGCAAACAGCAGCAAGCTTTCTGTAGCAAACTTACTAAGAAATCCCTCTTTTAAGGAAACTGTGGAAGCCGGGGAGGCTGGGGGGAGCATTTGCGTGTGTTTTGTTTTCTGAAATGAGTATATTTTCCAAAAATTCTGAAGGACAAAAAAAAAAAAACAAAAAAATTGAAACTTTTTCCTTCTATCTACACAAGACAACCCTGCTCTGTACCAGCACCATAGGATGGGCAGCACACAGCAGCATAGTTCTGCCTGAAACAGTTCAGTGAATCCATAGCCAAGGAAACATTTGGTTACAAGGGAAGAAACATGCCTACTAGACATACAAAACACCATGTCCCACCAGCAGTAGCAAAGGAACTGAGCAACCAGCGCATTTAAAAGCTTTATTAATAGAGCCAAGGGTAAGAGCTCTGTTTCATAGCAACCTCCAGGGTTTTAGAAGTCTGTTCTTTTTCAGGAGGGAAACAAAATGTCCCTGGCATTTTTCAGGAACAAAACTGTAACAAGGTATCAGAGTTGGAGATCACCACCTTGCCCCTTCCAGGGGCATCACCCCAGGAGCAGGCTCAGTAGAGGTGCAAAGCATTTGAGACAAGAAAATCATTTTGGCATCTTCCCTACCACTTCAGATCAACAACTTGAAACCCCATCTCCTCAACCCAGGCTTGTTCTTTCAAAAAATAAACGTGTAAAAACGTTATCAGGCTACAGCGTCCAGACCAACTTCTCTTCCTAAAGCTTTAAACCCAGAAGTGTTTACAGTGGTATACTGCTTCAAGTAAGAATGCTTATTTTGGCAAAACTTCATTTAGCTGAGAGTACTCTGCTCTTCTCAAGAGGTTAGGAAGGAAGTATCTAGCTGAGAGCCCCCAGCTACCTCTGCTTTCTGAAAAAAATCGGGTCTGGAGCAAACAGTGCTGCAAATGAAGCTGCATGCACCAGCTTCAGATGAATAATGAAATCCTCACTCAAAGCCAATGCCACTGCAGCAAGCATGAACATCAAAAGCCCCCCAAGGTAGTTCCTCCCAACACAAGCCCCACACTTAGCAGTACAAGCACATAGTTCAGCAGAAGCTTCACAGCAGTCCCCCAACAGAAGATTTTGGGCTTTTCTTTCCCAAGACAGAGCTGCCCACCACTGCCAGCTCCACCAAGACATCACAAGCTTCTCACCCACATAGACCAAGCATATCAGAGTGTCCGAAGCCATTTTGATGTCCAGCTACTAGACAGTCCTAAAGACATCCCTCACCTCAGCTCCTGCTAGAAGCTAAAACTCAAACCCAGGGCAACCCACAGCAATGGAAAGGTACACATATCCCCAGTGTTCATACACACACAAGAATGTCTCCAGATTTCAAGCAGATCCAGGGAGGTCAAAAGGGAAAAGAGTGCTATAGAACTGTGATGCTGTGTGAAAGGACCAGCCAGGAATCACTACCTCCTCAGCTTCCCGCAAATCCCAACAGGATTCCTGGTTCCTCAGGTCACAGGAAAAACCACTGCATTCACAATGGGACCAGCACAGCTGTACTTGCTGAGGAGTGCCCACAAAGGGTCCCTTGTCTGTAATTCTGGCATCAAACATGCAAGCCCCATTTCTTTGCAAGGCGGATAAATCCAGGTGACAAGAGGGGGCTGTCACACTGGGAATTAGTGCCTGGCAATTCCTATTTCTTCAAACCCTCATTTCAAGGGGCTGTGCTGCACTTTGGATATAAACAGTTAAGGAAAATATGCAAAACCAAAAACCCCAAAACAAACAAACAAACAAACAAAAACCCCACACACTAACCAAAACCCAAAATAGTACAAGGAACGAAATACCAACTGGGATTTTTAACAGGCTATTGGTCCAGCAAGGTTGGGAATTGCCAGTGCTTCATTTTTGCATTCTCAAAGACAGCGGAGGAGATTATTTCCCTCTGACACCTCCAAACTGATCTATTTTCAAAACCAGAAGACAAATTGCCTGAAGAGGGACAAGAAAAAACCCTGCAGATCAATGCAAAAGTGCTTTACTCTTAAGGACAAATATTGAAAGCCAGGCTAAGTAAACAGGAAAGCCGTAAATGCCAGAAACAATAGGATCAGCCAGGTTTCTTTTCTGGGTTTTACCATAAATTGTTTCCCTGTGCTTTTGGGGAGAGATTTAATGTCTATGTGCTTGAGAAACCTTCTCAAAAAGCACACTGGGTTCTAACAGTGCAATGGAGTATCACAGACCAGCTGGGCTGGAGGGCAGGCCCTTGGAGCACATACCCTCCAAGTGCTGTAACCCACCAGCAATAGACATCAGCAAGACAAACAAGGTCATTCCAGAGAGGAACTTGGGAAGGAGTACTGCAGCTAACATGGGCCAGCACTTATGTCATTATGAATAAAGTGAACCTAGTTTTGGGGGTTTGGATGCTTTTTGTTCAGGTGTGCATCACAGTGCTGACAGCAGCCAGATGATGACACCTTGAGAAAGCCCAGAACAGGCAAAGCATATAAGGAACTTCTTGCAGCACGCCTGAACTTCTAACACCATGCAACTTGGGCACCAAGCCAGACACAATGAGTGCTATTCCACTCACCAACCACTCTTAGCATGAACCTGCCTTGAGGTTTCAGGCTGGTTCTGTACCATTGCCACCCTTCGCACATATGTGACAAACTCACTTAAGTACCCTTGAAAAAGACCTTATGCTCAAGCATCCCAAGTTGCTCATGTCTGGACCAGATGCTGCCTCTGAGACACACCAGCTTGAAGCACCTTTGTGTGTGCTACACAGCTTCTGCCTCAAGGGCAGAAAATCTATAGATCCAATGGGTCACATACTTTGTTGCACTGAGCATTCCTTCTAGTTAGCAGCATTTGATTTCAGGAAAACCATCATTAAGCAAAAGAGGAATGCATGAACAGCAGCTTGGATTTTCCTACCACATTTGCAATAGAAGCCACACCTTTTGGCATGCTAGTTAAAGTCCAGGTGCCAACAGCCAGGGGAAAACCACAATCTCTGGGTCTGCCTTTCTCTTAAACAAACAAACAAAACAGAGGACAACACCAATGGGGTGGGAGGAAGTGTGACTGGGTTGGGGTTTGGATTTGGAGTTTTGGATATTTTTTAAACATAATTATATGCAAAATCCTGTAAAGGAAAGCCCTGTACCTCTTCCATGGATTTGCATCACTTTCAACAGTTTCACGCACTGTGCATTTGTGCCTCTATCACACACCAAAAATGAAAAACAACTGTGTGGAGATTCCCCAGCTGATACAAAGCCACAAGCAGGAAGTGGCTCTGAAATACAGGGGTTTGGCAGAAAACAATGAGAAACCACAAAGAGGAAAGGGAGCCTCATACAAGAGGCAAGACAAATGTGATACTAAAATCCAAGTAGCTGTGACAGCTAAGCCACTACAAGACTTGATTTCTTCTGAGTCTTAATTTCTTCCGTGACAGTGGAAAAGACAATAAATAAAACAAAATCAGTGAAAGCAAAAAATGGGGGAGGGGGAAGAGAGATGAAAAGAATCAAACTAAGAACCTCTTTCCCCCTCAACAGCTAAGTAGCTAAAGCTTTCTGTATCATCCTGACAAGGAAGTTCCCAGGGTAAAAAGCAAGCTGCCAGCTATATTCCCAAATTTAGCACAGAAATACTGTGACCTATGACAGTGAATATTTTATAACTTACAACCACAAGGATAAATAGAAACTTAAAAAAAAAAAAAGTCTTATAGAAGTATGCTACTCTCATGAACTCCAAAAAAGCCCCAGCATTTTCCTCACGAAAAAAAGCCCCTATAGTGCATCACTTTTTTTAAAGGAAACTGAAAACTACTGTTCTTCTCCAATTAAAAATTTCCAGAAACGTTAGAAGTTATTTGCCAACATTTACAATTAATTTCTGAAGATGGAAAATAAATGTATATACTTGCTCTGAAGACTTTTTATCTGTGCACTGTGTGAAGTCAGGGAGGGGCTCTCCCCACCACTCTCCAGCCCAGCACTGCTGTGTACCTACCACATCCAGAAAGCAGTATGTTTTAACACGCTTGGAATAAAGGCACAACCAAGCTGGCGGCAAGAAGTAACCCAGTTATTTTTATGGAGTTGTTTTAATATATACTTTTTAGGGTGTCTTTATATTACTTTGACCATCTGCTGCACAAGTTGCAAAGCTGCATGGAAAGGAGCATCCTCCCAGTGATGTATGTGCAGATCCGGGTTTGTTCCAAGCCTGGGTAAGGAAGCACCATTAGTCACTCTTCACAAAATACACATTCCCCTGCTGAGTTGGGTCTTGAACATTAGATGATCCTACCAAATCTGGGGAATCCTAAGCACATGAAGAGGAGGGAGAAGGAGTGGCGGAATCTGTGCACTGCAAAGGAAGTAACAGCTATGTTGCAAAACCCTAAACTTCAGTAAAACCTTCCCTTACTCGTACCATTTTAGGACAAGGAAGAAAAAAAAAAATCACACACAAAAAAAAATCCATACAAGTTACAGATGACTTTCAGAGCTGCACAAGACACAACTGTATACAGAATGATACCTGGCAAGCACTGTGGAGGCTTGAGATAAGCCTGTGTATCTGCTAACACAATCAGCACCAGCACAGTAAAATCTGTGTGGTCACCATTAGATTTCCTTGATGACAAAACACAGATCCCAACAGCTGACTGCTTGAGACAGGAGGTTCAGGAAATTGCTCTCTATTATTTAATGCATTATTTACATTCAGAAGCTTGTCTCTGCAACCATGACAACCAGAGGGGATCATGTTTAGGTTTACATATGGAGACACAGCTAGCTCCACAGTTCAAGAATCCCACCAAATAAAGCTCCAGTATGCCTTTGCCTTCTCTTCTGAAAAGCCTGCCTTTGATTTCAGGCAAGCTCAACAAAGTTAGGGATCCTGACGAAAAAATAATTTGTTTCTTACAGTGGTTTCAACTACTGGACAGAAGGAAATTGCAGAAACTTACTTATTTGCTGCATGGTAGAGGTCAATATAGTGTCATTGTGTCCTATGTATTATCATTTGTGTTTATTCCCTTATAAATGAGCTTGCCTGCACAACGATGTGACAAGGAAGAAAAAGATTTTCAGTAGAAATGAACTGTCCTAACAATCAAATAATCTATTAGATACTATTTCAGGTTCTTTCACTGACTAGCTTTGCTAGTTGGTGCTCCTCAGTGCAGGGTCAAGAGGATATCAGAGAACAACCCTTTCCAAACCTGGTGCTTCTTAAAATACAAGGCATGCTTCTGTGAACCTGTCAACACCAACACAATAGCCCTGCCCTGCACACTTCTATTTTTAACATTTTCCATCCATGCAAAGGACAACTATTTAATAAACCTAAAGAAAGCATAACTAACAGAGTTGAACAAAAAAAAACTTTTTTTCAGGGCCAGCCTGACTAACACAAGCACATGTTACGACCTTAGATGGCTCAAACACGTTGCAGAGATTACTGAATTGCCAACGTATACCAGCCTCAGAGACAGGGGTGATGCCAAAAATGAATGCCCAATCACCTGGGAGCGTGACAGCACATGACAAAATTGAATCTGATGCAAACATTGATGCACAATGCCCTCGTGTGATGGAATGTCATGTGGTATGGCTGCCATTTAGTCCAACAGGCGCTCTAAAGGATAAAGTTGACCTTCGATAGCTTGTTATTCATTAGATATATGACTCCTTTAATTTTCTTTAGGATGCCTAGGATTGCACTGTAAATCTGAGCACTCACAGAGAGCCTTAAAAAACCCCTGGACTATGTACACGTGTGCACACTATCTTTAGCCAACAAGCCTTTGCTTGCCTTGCTGGCAGGATTCAGCTTGTGCTCAGGGTGAAGACATCCTACTCCAAAACAGTCAAAAACTTGCTGTGCTGGAAGGAAACTATGCATTTAGCATCAAAAATAAAATGACACAGAGGTTTTTCAGTCTCTCTCCCAGCAGGAAGGAAGGGCTGAACACTCCAAAACCCCCAGCAGAACTCTGCAACTTACGTACTTCATGTTACTTTTGAAACCAAGTCCATTTTGGACAGCTTTCAAGCAGTATCTGGGGAGGAGGGAGCTGGTCATTCGCCACCTTTCCCCCAGATGAGAGGGGAGGAGAAAGGATGAAGTTGCACTATAACTCCTGTGCCTACACTTGCAAAATAGCTTTCAACTATCTGATGGAAGAGCATCTGTCCCCATGCTCTGCTTTCAGGCATCACTACCTATATATCCCTTTCATGCTTTGCCCAAGTACCCTCACATCCTGAACATTCCACCAGTGATTACCATATCTCTTCCCAGAGCTTCAGAAGCAGCTCCAGGTCAGCAGATGGGCTGGATCCTTCTAGCAAAAGTGCTTGGGCAGGAACTGCTGCATACCCATGCAAAAACACATCGCTGTAGGGGTTTTTTTGCTCATCTTTATCTCTGTGTGGGCAGGACACATGGTAAAGGGAGACCTCTGTAAGAAAAGGCCTCGGGTATGCTAAACTCATTTTTCATTCCTCCAGGCACCCACTGATTAAGCAAGTAGGTGAAAGTTGCCAAAAAAAAAAAAAAAAAAAAACCAAACCAAAAAACAACCCCCAACCCACCCTCTCCTTAGGGCCA
>JBCJKH010056848.1:0-15062 GCA_039877255.1 Loriculus beryllinus
AGATGCCCGCCTCGCCGCCGCCCCTCAGTCGCTGGCCCCGGGCGATCCGCCGCGGGGCGGGAGGCTGAGCACCGGGGCCGCCCGCTGGAGGACGAGGGGACGAAGCGGCGCCAGGAGGAAGACGGCGGCTCCGCCCCGGCAGCGGGGCGTCGGGCTGCTGTCCTCCGCTCCGGTGGGGACGGTGGCAGCCGGCAGTAGCTGCGGGGTCTGCCTTCGCCGCCAGCGGGGACCCAGTGCTGCCCCGCAGCGCCCGCCCGTTCCATCGCACACTGTTGTCATGGAGGAACCAAGATGGCGGCGCTGGCCTACACCGGGGGCAAGCGGGAGATCAACTACTACTTCAGCGTGAGGAGCGCCAAGGTGCTGGCGCTGGGCGCCGTCCTGCTCCTCACCGCCTGCCACGCTGCTTCCCGCCGCTACCGAGGTGAGGGGGCGGCCGCGGCGGCTCCGCGGGGAGCCGCGGCTGGCGGGCAGCGGGAGGCGGAGCCCCGGTAGAGCCCGGGGACTGCGGCCGTGCGGGCAGGACGGCGGTCCCTCGCCAGCCCAGGGTAGCCGCAGCGGAGCCGAGGGGCGGTGGGGCGGACGCTCGTACCCCTGCCCCGAGGGCTGCGGCGGGGGGTGCAGCTTGGTGCGGCGGCTGCGGGAGGCGAGCCTGGGAACGGTGGCGGCGGGGAACCGGCGGCGGGAGGGGAGCGGTGCCGCCACCGCGGGGCCCAGCCCGCGGGGCTTGCCGCCGGCCGGGAGAGGCACCGCGGCTCGGGAGTGCGTGACTGTCGGGGTCGGTGGCGGCGCGGAGCTCTGGCTGTGAGCGTAGCCCCATACCTGGGGCCTTGCCGGCGGCCGGGGGGTGACTTCTTCCCTGTCACTTGTTTCCCTACAGGGTGATTAACGGCCTTGACATGGCAATCAGTGATTAAAATTGGCGTTAAGGTTCGGTATATCTTACTTTGCTGTTTGAACCGTTCATAATGAAATCCAGACTCTTTGGTGTATGAAGCAAAATAAAGAGTTGTTTGGTTTCACGTGTTATGAGCGGTTGTGGACGAGCCAGTAACCAGGATCTGGAGACCGCAGCTGGAGAACGTGATAGGGCTGCATATGGGTGCATGTCAGTAACGGGCGTGCTAGGAGCTTTGCTATGCCTCTTCATTCGGGTTGTTTTGGCCCTGAAATGAAGCTGTGAACCTTGCCATGATCTGTAAATGCAGTGGAACTGTTTAAAAGAAATACTTTCTTGCTTGCTTCTGATTTATGCTAAAAAATGTGGTATGTTTTTTTGGGTAAATCAGAAAGTTGGTCCAAAGACAAATCACTGTGGATGTGTTTACTGTAGGACAACTGGCATTCTAACACTTGCTGCCAGAGCTCACAGAAGACAAGGCTGCAGAGATTTATTGTGGAAATGGGAAAGGGGGTAGGGATCTTTATGGATACAGTTCTCTAGACTCACCCCTGGCTGGCATGTCAGTAAGTCTGATAAACTGACTAGTGCTAAATTGCAAGATATGGAAGTGTTTACTGAATTCTAGAGGAGCTCAATCGAGAAGTAATTGAATTTGCCTGTTGTGCTGTATTCCTTAAGGCACAAACAGTGGTAAAACTAGATGAAGAAGGGTGGCAAATGTGATTCTTTTTAAAGAGGGATTGCAACACCGGTGTAAGAAAGTAGGAACTGCCACATCAAGCAGATTACAAGGAAGCCATAATATGCATAAATGCTATATATTATGGGAGATTTAATGAGAGGGGTGAGTCACAAATAGCAAAACTGAGAATCTGCAGGCCTTTATGTAAGCTGATATGGTATATATGGATTTTCACAAAGCTTTCAACAAGTTCCTTGGCCTAAGGCTTTTAGTTTCTATAAGCTATTACAGAGTAACAGTGAGGCTTTCCTGTAACCCGTTAAAAGATAGGACATAGAGGGGAGTGAGTACAGAGTTACCATCTTCGGCTGCTTTGAATAACATTCAAAAGACAAATGGTTTAGCAAAGGAGGGTGGGGCATTTATAGAATACAAAAGTTTTCAGGAAACAAGCAGAGGTGCTTCAGAGATCGTTCTACACCCTTCAGTGACCTCAAACATCTGCAGTTCAGTACTTGTCAGTGTATTTTGGGCAATTATACAGAAAACCCCAGAAGATTTCAAATATTATGAATTCTTGCGGGAAGGTAAATTCGTAGTGATTGTGTCATAACACAGAAAGTATCAACTGCAAATTAAATTAGCATGCAATACATTTAAAATGATCAGAAGAAACCACTGTTTACCCTCTCCCCCTCACTCCTTGTGCAAGGCATTTTGAAACATGTTGCCAAGATTTTATACCAAAAATACCATGAGAAGGGTTATTCTGATTTGCAGAGTGTGGATGAAATGGGGATGTAAATGTGCTGCACTTGTGGCTCCAAGTTGCCAGGCTATGAAAGCACAGCCATTCTAGGGAATGAATTGCTCTCTTATTTGTCATGCTTCTGTGCTTTGTCTTTGAATATCTGTCCTTAGCTGCTGTCAGGAATAGGAGAGTAGACAAGACAGACTCTCTCAGGTGGACATATGTTCTGCCACAGTGGGGCAATCAAGAAATTTAACAATGAATTAACCACCCATGTGGGTACTGTCTCTCCTTCACAGATGTCCAGGAGTCTGGATGAAATGAAAGAGCTGCAGATGAACAAAAAGGGCTGAAATCTGTTTTGTGGGATGTGTGGGGTTTTCCGCTCCCACCAAAACTAGGATCTTTAAACCTGATAACTGAAATTTTTCATTAGTTGAGACAGCAACTGCTTGAATAATGGAGAAAATGAGATTGAAAATAGACATGTCATTCTTAGAGATAAGCATGTCTAGTGATACGTACAAGATCCTGGTGTCCAGTAAGGCATATAAAAGGTGGCAAAGACCACAGCTGTCTTTGCAGAAAAATAATGTATTAAATCAAAATACTCTGTTATTTCATGTTCTTTATTATTTACAAAATCAGGCTTATACCACAGAAGCACATTGATGATGTTCTAGCCTGCCTTACTTCAGTTTTTCAGTTGAACAATTCAGCCAGAAGTAAAATGCCACAGAAAACGTATGTAACCAGACAGAGAATGGTACATGTGAAGAAGGTTCATCAGTGAATCCTTCTTTCTGTGAGACAGGCATGGGTATGCAAAGACTACATGAGTGAGAGCAGTTACTTTTGACATTTTTTGTGGAGTTTGGGTTTTGTTTGATTGGTTTTTTGTTTGGTTTGAGGGTGTTGTTTTTCTTTGTTGTTTTCGGGCTTATTTTTTTGTGAGGAAGACATTCTTAAAGGAATAAAGGCAGGTAAAGGCTGCTGCTTTCATACCTTTTCTTTTTTCTTACTATCCCTGAATAAGAGTGAGAGTATTAATATACGGATGTTCTATGTTTTCAGAGTATTTGTACTTACAAGGTTTCAAATGAGTGGCAATTGGATGATTAAACTTTTTGGTAGTTAGCCTAGTTTATCTCACTCAGTTTAGAATTCCAGATTGCCATCTATTTTTCTTTTCCAACTGCAATATTGAAAAGTTCAAAAGGCATCAATTAATGTTTAGAATATGCGTATGTTTTATAAAGTGGTTGGTTTTGTCTTGGCTTCCTCTGGGAGCTTTTGTATGATTGAGACTTTAATTAGAACTCCTTTGTTTTGTCTGATTGTCTTCACATATAGAAGTTTCAGCTAATTTTGGTCTCAGTCATGCCAGATACATATTGTAGATGGGAATGGATTAGTGTACTTCCCGATAAAACTTGCCTGTATAAAAGTTACTTGTATGGAGAAATCCTAAATTGGGGTTGTGGAAGGTCAAATTCATGTTCAGGGAGACTATCATATTTAAAGGTCATCTGCATGCTTTGCAAAACTTAAAATTAATTAGGAAACATTAAAAATTGCCTTTAAACTGCATACTCGGGGAGAGTTAAGTGGACTAAATGTTTATAAGCTATCCAGTGAAGTTAGTGCTGTGCATTTTTCAGTTATCATATTTCAAAAGTAAAGTTAAATTCTGCTGGAAATAAGTTTTTATTTGAACTTTTACATTCTTAAAATCAGTACTGATAGATCCTGTTTAGAACTACATTTTTGTTTTGAAAAATAGAGAACAATTGAATCACCATTTCTTCAAAATAGAGTATACCTTTTAGAGAAAGCGTTCTGCAGCATAGTCTCTTCTCCCACTGAATGAAGAGATTGAGATTTCAGAATTTCAGTGGAAACCCATGATTTTGTAGAGTGATAAATTAGAATAATGAGCATAATAAAATTAGAGGAAATACACAGCAGCCAAAGAGCATAATAAAATTAGAGGAAATACACAGCAGCCAAAGAACCACTCTCATTTTAATATACCTATCCTTCTTCTTAAAAGAAGAAAAAAGGAAAAAACCGAACTACCACAACAAAACACAACCCAATACTTGAGGAAAAGAAATCTATTCTATACAGAAGTGCTATTCTATACACAAAACACAGAACATTCTTTTGAAGTTTGCTTTGTGTAAATAATCCTACCAACATCCTACCTTTTATTTTCGTCACTTTACACTTAGATACACATCATGATAGATGTGTGAACTGTCTTTTTGTATGGAAGAACTAGGGTGTACCAAGTAAATCTAGGAGAAACTATATTTAAAGGCAAGTGATTCTTCAAGCAGCAGCTGTGAGTATGAATACCGCTTGTAGAAGAATACTGGGGATGCTAAAAAGTCAAAGAGAAGACTGCATGACTTTGTCAGAAAAAATCTGTGGAAGGTTCTGCAAAATATGAGAAACCACATCCAGCTCAGCAAGTCCCTGGGCTAAACATGGAAGAATATTAGACAAGAACTTAATGTTTACTTTCCCTCCTCATACTAGTCCTCAGGCATCTGCTTTTGGCCCCTGTTGAAGGCAGAATATCAGGCTAGAATGACCTAGGTCATGGTCTGACTGTGCATGGCTGTTCTTACTGTTATGCATCTTCCCCAGCAAATTAATAGATTTCAGAGGGATTCTAGTTAGCCCTGTTAATTCTAGTTTGAATTTATTATTTCTACTAGAAAGATGCCTGTCCAGCAAATCTAAGCAATGCCAGTGTATTTAAAAAGTAGATAAACAGTCTGCTTTCTGTGTCATCTGCTGTGTTCTGCAGTATTTCTGCAGAAATCTCGGCAGCAGTATCAGCAGCTTTCTTGTAAGTAGCAGTAGTTACAAGAAGAGCAGAAAGGCATTGAAAAACTGTTTCTGGAAGATCTGTAGTCTGTTCAGAAAAGGTACTTAACTGAGTAATGAAACAGGCACAGACTGGAAAAAGAAAGATGATGTTGCTGACCTGGAGTGACCTATGCTGGCTGAAAAACAGGAGAGTTACAGAGACTACCTTTCTGGAAACCCTTGGAGTTCACCCTTCATCTGTGGTCTCAGCATACTTCTGTGAGAGTTTTTTTAGATGTTCAGAAGCAAGCAGCCTTCTGCATCTGGCCATTTGCCACATCCCATTGCTGCTGTGTAGCAATTAATCGTTTTGATGTGGACAGTACGTGTGCATTGCAGTTACAAAGGAAGTGTTGATCTGATTTGTGGTATCTCAAGCATTTGCTTGAGAGGTTACCAGCCAATTTGAGAGAATTCCTAACTACCCTGGGGTGATCAGTAGACTCTTACTGATGATAAATGTAGGAGTTTATCACTATGTATATATTTTATTTAAATTTTTAACACATTTTTCTTCCATGCTTCAAAATCTGCCCCCAAAAACAGAGGTAGGAGTAAAGGATGACAATTTTAATAAAAAACAGTGTATCTTGCATATCAGGGGTACGACGTGGGTTGCTTGCAGAGAGCCAACCCAAGCTCAGAGCTATGACCTTTTTCAAGACTGTTATAATTCTTTGTCTTATTCCAGCTCTTTTAGAAGTCACAATGCAATCGCAGTGAAAAGTAACTGAAGTTCCAGGAGAGAAAGCAAGCTTAGTTGTTAAAGTTGCATTTTGGAATGAGTAGCCTTAGATCATTGTAAATAATAACTTGATTGTGTTGCTACTGCTGAGTTTGGGTGGAAAAATGAGCCAAGGGGTGACAGTACAGTCTGTTCTGCATTGCCTTTTTCAGATTTTCATGAAAACAGGTAGAAGGAGTTTCAGAGAGGAAGGTAGGGGTAGACGGTGTCTTCAGCTGCCACTTCTTTCCTCCAAGCTAGTTTTATAAATGTTTTTCAAGCAACGTATGTGAGCTGCATTGTCTGCACTTCTGTGTCATAGAATCATAGAATGGGTTAGGTTGGAGTGGTCTTTAAAGCTCTTCTAGTTCCAAACCTACGGCCATGGGCAGGGACACTTTGAAAAACTATGGAAATAAGCAATTTTCCCAGTTATCTTATGTTCCGCTCAAAAAATCTGAAAGACAAGCAACCAAAAAGAAGAGTTGCTTCAGTGCCTGTAATAATTAATTAGCTTTCACTGTGATCTTAGGACCATAACTTAGGATATTTTCTTATCAGAATGTTACACAAAGTCTTTCTTTATCTGATGCACTTTTTATTTCTTTATTTATTGATAGATTTGACTGTGGTCTTGTGAAAGTCTTTGTTTCAGCACAAAGGAAGTGATACCATGGCTCTGTCTATTTTTACTGAAAGCTTTTTACTGTTGTACTGATCTTTGAGGATCTTTGAGGACCGTGAGCCTGGGTCTCGGTAGAGGCAGCGGTACCTTGTAAATTCCCATTCCTACAGACCTCAAGGTGCTTGCATCTCATTCTGTTCACCTCGTCTAATTTACAGTTCTAGATAATGCTTCAGATTTCCTCATAGTAGTTGAAGCAGAAAGTCTGTCTCGTGGCTTGCAGCAGCCCTGAAAAGAGCAGGTGGAAAATGCCCTGTTCTTTAGGATTAGTGCAAGGTTTGGTGGAGTAGAAGTGCAGTTCATAGTTGAGTTTAAGGAAGTCGAGTTTTCACAGAAAGCATTATGTGTGGGCTGTAGTACGTTGTTCCTGAACAAGCCAGCACAGGTACCTGCCATTTCATTCACAACCGTTCCTCTGTTTGTCTGAGATGACAAGTATGACAAAAATGTTGGTGGGCAACTTCTCTTGCAGTGAACCGTGTTCAGCCGTGTTCGGTTATAAGGCAACAGAATCTGACATGGAGTTTGCTGGGAGATAACAATCCCTGATATCATAACCGAAGTGTTTTATTTATATGAACTTAAAATGACCTGGAACATTACCATCTGTGAAGTGATTAATTGTAATTAGTGTAAAACTTCTTGGCTAGAAAAGGTACCTGCAGTTGAGAATGATCAGCAAATTCTGGTGTAAATGGGTTTTGGTTTGCGTATCAGCCCAGCATGTAATGTCACCTCTTCTGACGTGACTGCTGTGTCTTGAACGAGGAGATAGAATAGACTTTCTTGCAAACCTCATGTTGACATTCATGTTCTGTAAAAGATGCTCTATATGGTGATTCTGTGTAGAAGAATATGATATTGAACTGTTGTATTCTTTAATTTCATATTAGTGTATTCTGGATAGTAGATAGTGCAGTGGATTGGCACCTGTTGGAAATGCCATTCTAGGTCACCACATCTTTCTGACAACAGAAATGGGATCACTAACCTTTTGTGGATAGAAACATGATTTACAGAGAAGTGTGGTATGATAAGTGAGAAGGCAATGTGCAGAAACTTGTGCCAGAATTTTTTACAATGAGCTTGATTTTATTACTGCTATTGATTGTTTCAAGTCCTGTGGTTCAAATATTGTCAAATTGTGATTGTTTTTAATGGCAGTGGGGCTATGTTTTAACTTTTGTGTGTCTGAAATCTGATCTTAACGTAACATTTTAAAGGTGGCGATACGTGTGAGTATCTTCTGTCCAGTGGGAGATTTCTTGGAGAAAAAGTATGGCAACCCCACAGTTGTATGATGCATAAGTATAAAAATAGGTAAGAAAACTCTTGTCTTCAGGTTTTCTGCTTGGAAAGAAGAGTCTCTGTTTGACTGCATCTGTAGTGATCACAGTGTCATATATTTTTCTCTTCATAGCTGATTCTCTAGGCTTTCAAAAAATGTGCAGCATTTGTCAGAAGGAAGTCTTTTTCCTTGTAGATTACCTCTGTGTCTACAGTGTTTACCATAGTTAGATTTTTATATAAGAATACAAGTAAATGTTGGTGATATTAGTACTGATACATGTTACAGAGGGCCTGCATAGCTTCATGTGTCACTTTTGGGTTGCTGAAAGGGAAAATGCTGATCTTATGTGTAGGATCACTAGTGAAAAAATCCTAAAGAAAATCACCATTCACTTTTTTTCACCTACTAGTAAGAAACTTTTATTTTTTAGAATTATGCTTTTATTAGCATTTGGAAACTACTGTGTTTGTAGCACCACAGAATAGAAAAGCCTGCTTTAGTTTTTGCCTGTTATCCGGAGAGTTCATTTTCATTTCTATGCAAGTTGTGCTAAACTTTTTATTGATTCAGCATGCTTTAAAAAACAATTTACCATTCTTTAGAGCTGGATATAATGCTTAGAATTATCTGTATTGCTCTGTAGATTTTCTCAAGACTGTTTCCTAAAATATAAATTTCTTGTAACATGAATGTTGCTATTTTGCTTTACAGTGAAGCAAAAAATTGCCTCGTAGACAAACATGTTGTGTTTATAGGAGATTCAAGAATTCGACAGCTGTTCTATTCATTTATAAAACTCATAAATCCTCAAGTCAAAGAAGAAGGAAATAAGGTGAGGCAGTAGTTTGTTTTGATGATGTCTTTGTTTCTCTCTTCCTAAATTACCTCTGTATTAAAGAAAAAAACAAACAAACAGGAAATTATACCATTTGGTGGCCTAGCCATCAGGAAGAAGAACCTCAAAAAGGCCTTTTGGAGGAGAACAAGATTAGACCAAGATAATTGTTTGGGTACAGATGATAAGTGAACTAGGAAGCTTGAGTGAAAATTTGTGGCAGTGTGGGAATAAATTAATGAAGCCGACTTGTCCCATAGCAACTTATACTTCATATTTGGCTTCTTGATGAGAAAACGATTGCTCCTTTGTGTGTTTTTAAATAGTAGTAATTCATGGGTTATCATTTGTCATTTTAAATGTCAGTGAATTGCTGATTTAATCTGTTCATAAAAATCCTTAGGGCAATGACAAATTTCCAGGTCTAACTTGAAGCTGAAATTAAAAAAAGCTTCTGGTTTAACCTTCCTTTTAATCACTGCTGAAGAGCTGTCTGAATTTTATAAGGTGAAGAATGTAAGCTTGTTTGGTGGAAGCAGTAAGAAAGGATTTAGCTGTATCATTTGTTGGACAGAAATTGATTTCTGTTGCTGTATTATGCTTAGGCATATGCCTTCATGCATCTAAGTACATATATGAGGGAAAAGACACAGTTCACTTTTAACTGTACATCAGATTTGTCATTTAGTAATTTTGTCATTCAGAAGTGCAAGCTGGTGGCTTGTCCAGCAGAGCGCATGCAGTCACTTTTTGTCAAAACAGGATGTTTAATTGACCGAATAATTTCAGTCTTCCTCATCTGTTGGTTAGGTCACAGCTGCTGCCCAGAAGTGATACTGAGATGATAGAGTGCTATAATGGATTTTGAGTTGAGGCATATCTTTTGGCAAATATTTAGGAAATCAAGATCTCTGTTTGTGGAAGAGAAATGCACTTGTTCTTTTGGATCAGGATTGAAACTAGTATTGTATTTTAGTAATATTTTAAAGGACAAATGTATATACAGTATCTGACTGCTTCTTTTCTGATTTCTCACAATAACACTCAGCAAACTTAATAATGCATTCCAGACTTTATTTCTGCCTGAAATAATTTTATTTTTTAATTAAAACTGTGTTGATTGTTTTGTGTAAAGAAGTTGGGCAGCTGAAAAGGAAGGCTAGAGGAAAGGAAGTGTAAGAAAAGAAAGAGGAAAAAAAAGGTCTTTTTCTCATTTTGAGAGGCTAAATATAGATAAATATTTCATGCCTTTTTAACAAAGTGAATAGAAAACATTTTAGACTTTGTTGGATAGATTTCTTACAGGGAAAATAACCCTTCACCTGAGTACCTTGTTTTATCAAGAAAGTAACATAAGTATTTTTCATGAGTATACTGACAAGTTTATGCAAGAAAAATCTTTTCTGCTGAGGATAAATAAACCTCTGGGTGAGAGCGATTTAACATACAAATGTAAATATTTTTTTTTGTTCCAAGAGTTTGTCTCACTTTGTTTTTTATTGTTTGGGGTTTTTTGACAGCATGGAAATATCCCATTTGAAGATAAATCTGCTTCAATTAAAGTGGTAAGTTTTTATTTAGTGTGAAATTGCAAGTCATCATCATATTATTATTTCATACAATGTATTCCAAGTTACAGTCAGAGCTGCATCTTTCAAATTTCCACAAGTGCTGTAAAAGTCAAAAGAAGCTTTAGACCATCAATACTATAAATTTTCCACAAAATATATCAGAGAGTATCTTGACATACTATATTTTGAATGAGATGGTTTGAGAGACTTTTGCTTTCAGGGCTTCTATTCTGTGTAAGCTTTGAGGGTGAGCCCTGGAAGTATTTATGCTTTTTCTTTTTGTCAGATATTATAATTTGGCCTTCCCAAGAACAGCTTTTGCCAGGAAGTTTACTCTTCCACTGCTGTAAGAATATGTATCTGGGCATAACTTACTTGGAGTTAATTGTCATAACTGCTGCTGAGTTCTGTGTGCTATCCCAACAAGTATTCCTTCCACTGGTTTCACATGGAGAAATAACCACAATGTTTATTATAATGTGGATATTTTAAAAAAGGAAACAAACAGAATACTTGAGGGTAGGTTTTATGAGGGATTCTGTTCTCTGCCTTGGCAATGAAAGCAGAGTCCTCAATAGCTTTCTTTGCTTTCCATGACAGCTGTCAGCCGCGCTGGGATTCTGCTAGTCATGTTTTTGTTTATGCCCTGGAGACAACTCATTCTCTGTTCATGAAAACCAAAGAAGCAGTGTATTTGCTGAGTTGTCTGCAAGCGAGCTTTCAGTACTGTTTGTGTATGTGGTTAAGATTCAGGGTACAGAATAACATTTTAGGGTGTGAGTTCATTGCAATTTAGGCCTCTGCTGTCCCACTGCTGCCCTTCAGACCATGCTCCTGCGTTTGTGATGTGACTAGCCCTGGTACAGGTGTGGAGTCTGCTGGTTTAGGAAGCAATTCAACCAAAAAACTTACCTAATAGGTTTCCTTTTAGGTCAGGTCTGATGTGTCTCATCATATGGTTATCTGAATGCTAGAAAAGAGGGGGCAGAACACAAACCCCGACAAAGGGGCTGATGCAGTGTGATTTATGTTGGCTTAGGCTGACACATAACTACATCTTCAAAGCTCCTTAAGCCTTGGCAGGTATCTAACCACAAAATTTGAGTTTGTCAGGCTTGGGCTTTTGGGAGATACCTGAGTAGTTAAAAATATATTCTTAGTCTGCTACTTCCTTGTTTTGATACTGTATTGCTGTTGACATTATTGGCATGGTAGCTGAATTTTCACCATCCCAGTGGCTGTGACCCAATAATCTGAATGTGGAAAATACTTGACCAAGAGAAGAGAAAAACACTGGGAACAAGTGCAGAGTTCAGTTTTGCCTGTGCTTCTAGGTGAAGGTTGGACATTACTCCTGACACCTAAAAAATGTCAGCTGATGATTTCTGAAGTAAATTGTTAGGTTTCCTTTCTGTTCAAAAATTATCATTTCATGCAGTCTATTATAGTAAGCTCTGGAACAAAGAAAACCTGTTGGTAAAAACTGTGAAATTGAGTAAAAGGCAAGTTCTAACAAGTAAGTTACAGTTGTGAGCTTGGTTTTATCCCTGATCATGTTAGAAGTCCAAGAACATCCCATTTGGCAGAAACTGAAAAATCATTTTCTTGGTAAAATCCCAACTCTTGAACTGCAAATGAAAATTTCTTCTGTTTTTTCATGGGAGTAAAGTTTTGTGGTTTGTGGGGTTTTTTGTCATCATCCCATTCCTTGCCTCCCCTCCCCGTTTTTTTTTTCCTTTGCTTTCTATTTTGCCTGCTAGAGGGGGATGTCTGACTTTTCATGCTAACCATAAAGGAAATCTGACTAGGCCGAATGATTTTTTTCCTTCACAGTTGAATTGATGGCAATTTATTTGGGTTTTTTTATTTATTTTTCTTCAATTGTTCTACTGCTTGTCTTTAAGCATACAGAGTACACCTGCATTTGTTTTACAGGATTTCCTATGGTATCCAGAAGTTAATGGCTCTATGAGACAACGTATCAAATCTTGGACTGAGGTTTGTCTTAAAATACTGTGGTTCAGGAAAATGTAGCAACTGTCTGAGTACTAGTACCTTCCCATTTTGGTTTTTTTACATGCACAGCTGTAATTACCAGGAGTCCAGCAGCTGTAGCATATCGCATACATTCAGTCAGTTATGTCCCAGACATCTAAAATTTGACATCAAAATAGTGAAAAGGGGATGTTTACTAGTGTATATGTTTCTGGGTATCTCCTAGGCTCCCAAGATGGCTTCACTTGGCCCAAAAAACCCCCAAACCAAACCAGTAAAACCCTACTTCCGGGGAGCAAGTGGATTCATCCCATTAATAGCTGAAATAATTTTATTCAGATCTGCCATTTCACTGCTTATTTGTCTGTGATGGCTCTGTCTTTATGTGACCAAACATTTCTGATCCTGGTGGGTCCCTTCCAACTCAAGATATTCTGTGATTTTATATGTTAATTTCAGTGTTCCAAACTGAAGGACAAAGGCAATTTTTACAATCAAAAATGCCTTAATTTATCTTTCCTTAATATTTCCTTCAAATTACATGCTAATTATTTTATGTTTCATTTATGATTCAACTTCTCATGTTATTCAGCATAAAATTACGCATGTAATTCTGATAACAAGTAATATGTTTACAGATTGGCAAGTAAATTTTTCTTGTTTCTTCCTTTGTTGACATTTAAATAGCCTGGAGCTATTTTATAATGGTCCTCAGTGATTCTTTTGCTATTCTATTGGTCATTCTTGTGCAACAGCTTCTATCAAGATAACTGGACTTATAATTTTATTTTTCTTTTTCTGTGATTACTACAGAAAATGAAGAGCTGCTAAATGCCAAGCAAAACACATACTAAGGTGATCAGCACTGTTGTTTCCTTATACTCCTCTGTCTGAGGATGTATTCTGTTTCTTGTCCTAGACTTAACGTTCAGACCTCTGGAGCAACAGCTGGTCACTTTATTCAGTACAACAGCACAAACAGATGTTTGACAATGCTGCAAGATACTGAGAGAAAAAATACTTCAGTAGTATGATCTACAGTTTACTTGACAGTAGGAGATATTGTTTAGATAGGTTTTGAAGAGAATTTATGCTGCTAAATTGACAATGATTGTGAGTGCTTAGTGATCCTTTGCACTTTTGCACATTTTGTTATCACAAGTTGATGTTCTTTGTCATATATCTGTAATCTTTTATAATCATCAACTGATGGACAAGTTGAGTCACAGTTAATTAAGAGATGGTCTTAATTAACCTGCTGAGTATAATAATAATTTGTGACTATTTTAAACCTAATTTCTTTTTACTTTGTGTCTTAGAGTTCTGTGGCAAAACCTCATATAATTGTAGCAGGAGCTGCTACGGTAAGTTACATATGTATGGAGCATTTTAGTAAAGAAGAAAGTCCTATTAGGATGACTTTAACGCTGTCAAGTTGGTGACATAATAAAGTTTTTAAGCAAATTTTATAATAAAAATATAGTCTCAGTGAATTTGCTGTTACAACAAGTAGCTCTAAAATATCAGGTATATTTTATTATAGCTGTGCAATGTACAGTACTTGCTTTTTGGCAGCAATACTGGTTGATAGCTTGAACCTAGCTAATAAAGTAGCATTGTTCATTTTAAAAAAGTTAAATGCAAGTACTTGCTTACTAACTGAGAATAATTTTTAATAAACACTTTTTGGTCACAAAATACTGCTTTGGAGCATGGTCCAATCTGGAATGCTCTTTTTGAGCATGCATAATTCTTTTAGGCTTATATGGGCTGCAGCATCACAGAAAACAAGGCTGACATGGACTTTAAGAGGTCTCCTAACCCATCAGTGTGACACAAGGCAGGATCAGTTATACCTGTGTTGCGCTTGATAAGAGTCAATCAATTCTTTAAAACTTCCAGGGACAGATCTCAACAGCTCTCCTAAGTCATCTATTCTAATAGTTGGCTGGTACTGGGAGTCAAGAGTTGAATGACTGCTCATTTGATTTATGAAAAATCAAATATACATTAAGTTGGATATTATATACTCTGCATTTGAATGGGCTCTTTAAATGTAATTATCTGTCTAAACAGCTGCTCAGTCCAAAAGAAATATTTAGCACTTTAAAAGTGAAGACTAAGAAAAAAGCTACTAAAGAGCAAAGGAATCAGTTAATTTAAGGGTACTCAGACATACTGGTACTGAATCTCTTTCTTTATTTCTCCAGTGGTCTATCAAGATTCATAATGGCAGCAATGAAGCCCTCGCACAGTATAAAATCAATATCACTTCAATTGCACCTCTTTTGGAAAAATTAGCGAAAACTAGTGATGTTTACTGGGTCTTACAAGGTAAAGTAATGAACAGTAGGTAATAATTTGTACTGTCACATCTGTTGAATCATTGTCATGTAGGATATGGGAGACTTAGTCCATATGGCTTACTTGCAGAGTAAAAAGGGCACTGGTTGGCCTTTCTTGTAGCCTTAACTAGCAGGAACCTGACTAGCTGTTCCTAGTGATGGAGATTTAAAACTCACCCTGGAAAATGTTTTGCCTTCTGAAATCTTTAATTCTTTGTTAGTTTACTCTCGGGCTCAATGTGGTAGGTCTGTCCTCCCTGTGCTGTACTCCATACCTGCCTCCTGGGAGTCAAGAACACAATGCATAAACCAGCTGTATTCCTGTGTTTGTGTTCTGTTAAATCTTCAGATTACATAAATAGTAAGAAAGGTTCAGCAAGTGCATCCTCTGTGTGTGTC
>JBCJKH010056849.1:0-45411 GCA_039877255.1 Loriculus beryllinus
TAAAGTATAAAGTTAAGCACACAAACAGGTCTGATCAGGACTAAAGAAAACATTAATGTGATTATGGATGTCATTAATTGCTGATTCAGAAAATCCAGACTAGAGGACACCACCGAATTACTCCAGATTTATTTTCTCTGTTCTTTTAAACTGTTCTTTTGGGTGAGCTCATCTGGGGATTCAGGCATGCCACAGAATCTTACTGATTCCAGCAGGACCTGAAAGGCAAAATAAAAAACCACAATGGAGACACTGTGACCTGGCAGATAAAGATTGACCTGCAGAACAACTGATTTAGCTGTGACTTTTCAAGCAGCTGATTGCTTTGATCCTGCCCCTCTGTCCCAAGTTTAGGAGGCAGAGTAGGTTGCTTCATGGTCCTTTAGTTGCCTCCTGGATTCTGGGCAAGTATAAAGATAATACATTTTATTTAGATTTATTAATTGTAAGGCCTGGAGAAAATTATTCTTGTTTTTATCATGCAAATATATGCATTGTAGAAAAAAATATCTCTGAGCTGTTTAAAAAAGACATATCTATGGATGAAAAATCAAATGCAAACCTTAGAAAATGTTTCCTGTAGTTGATAGCTCTCAATGCTGAAAAATACATATCTTGTTTCTAACATGAATTTGTCCAGTTAGAATTTTTTGATGTCTGATCTTATTATACCCATGTCAAATGAGCAGAATATCCTTTGTCATCTCTTGATGACTTACCAACATCCTTTAGCTTTTTTCTTTCCTTTTGCTTTTTCTTTCCTTTTCTAGACATCTTGAGGGGTCTTCAAGCATTCCAGTGTAGGCCACATATATTCAAACGCTTTTATCAGTCCTGTGACTCCCTCCAATTTATTCATATTTTTTTAACTGCAGAAGTCAAATCTTGCATCCATCAGATCTATGCTTCTACTCAGTGGTCTGGTTTTTACCCTGGAAGATACTCTCCATATTTTGGAGGAAATATTTTATCCCTCTAAACCCCTTGAAGATATTCTCCAACGTCTCTGTTTCCTGGGGCACTGTCCTGTCCAGTAAATATGCACAGAAAGTCTTCATGCCTCAAAAGACATGTACAAAATATACTGAATATAGTTTGCCTGAACGAATGTCACATCAATCAAGGGTACCCACTAGCTGACCTCTCCTTTCTTTGGCAGTACCCAGATTTTCCCATTATTTGTAAACACTAGCAGTGTTTTTTGGTAAAAACAGTAGAACTGTAAGGCAAAAACCTTCAAAGTACCATTAGAAATACAGGAGCTCAATGAACTGTGTCCTGTTGCAATTAGGGTTTGAGGTCTATCAAATGTCCAGTTGTTAACAGATTTTACATATGCCAAGTGTATTTAATAATCTTAAAATATCATGTGCTACCGATACCTTTATAAAGTGCCAAATCTATTAACATTGTTGTCCCTGTCAACAGTGGAAAGGTAAGTTTATTTTGACAGGATCTCCTTTTCATGAACTGGTGCTGATTGGTATTGACTACATTACTGTCTTTATTAATCTACTAAATTTGAACTGATGCAGTTATCAGTGGTTTATTATTGTGCTAGGATTGATACAGTCTCCAATTCTAACTCACAGACCCCCTGGAAATAATGAAATTCAATACTAATGGCCCTTGGGCAGCTTGGTGAAAATCCTGGGGTTCAAATTATCCATTTAGCTTTAGTCACTTACTGCTTAATGACCACAACAAGTATTAGTGGAGCAGAGGTATTTAATTTTCAACGCATAATAAGACTCTATCACAGGGTTTTTTCATCAGTACAGTACAGATATATTTACTAAACAATTCTTCCCTCCATCCTTTTGCTTTCTTTATCAACATCCTATGATTTCTGACTTCTCATTTATGCATATTGTTAAAATCAGCTCTTCTTTTCTCTGAATGTGTGGTGTTTGTGTGTGGACACCAACATTACCCTATAGCTAGTGTTTATTCAGTCCTCTGCCTGGGTCATTTTCTCAGCTGTGGGGTTTTGGGGCAAGTGCAAAATGTGCTCTACTGAATTTGTAGTTACTGGTCACATTAAATTCTTTCTTTCAACTTTTTTGTCTGGTAACTGAGATCAGCCTTAGGAAACTGGCCATTTTAAACAGCTCAGCATGCATTTAATGTGCACGTGTATATGTATACATACATATGGATTTTCTTCTCTATCTGCTGATTTTTATGTGTGTATTAGAAAACCTATGTACTCCCAGTTCAAGCCCTGCTTCTGTTTAATTCAGTCATTAAAGGAGTAGCTAGAGATGTTTTAGAAAGATAAGGGAACTGGGCTGCAGGAGCTGTAAAAGCCAAGCATCTGCTGGAAGCAGGACTCTGCCCCCACGGCAGAAGCTGATGCTGGATACCTGCCAGCTTCTCCTTCCCTCCCACACCAGGATTTTTTCAGCTGTCCCTGCAGCTACAGCAGCAGCAACTTTAACTAGGAGAGGAGGATAAGGGCTCATAGGTATCTCAGAGGGTTAGTTCCCTTACTCCCGTAGCTGGTGGGAACTATAGGGAAGTTTCTTAGAGCAAGAAGTGAGATTCCTATAAATAACTTTTCTTATCTGATGAATAAAATACATGCCCCCTAACTTCAAGAGCAGTGCACCTCCATGTAGGAGGATCTGCAGAAGAGGACCAGGTTAATTACGTGTACAATCTAAAGGTTCAGGGTGCATTGGCATGGTTTCTTACACCTGAGGGATAAACCAAAATCAACAGTCAGTTTACGTTTGGACTATCATATCTACAGATATCCAAGACATCCTGGTAGTCTGAGTACAGCCGTTCAAAGACATCTGCTAACTGAATGGGTCTCCCTACCACCTTGGTGTCCTTTCCCATTCTCATGCTTTCCATGGGTTCCTGACTCCTGTTTACTCTGAAAAAATCCACGTTTCTCAGGTGTCCCAGACTGGTTCCTAACGACTCTGATTTCAGCTGGACTTGGATCCCAGCCCATCTATATAAGACACCTAAGCTTACACTGCTTGAGTTTTACCTTGGCCTTAGCAGACTTCAAGCACTAGTATTTGATGCAATACAGAGGGATAGTCTTGATTTGTGATAACACCCAAAGAGTGATCCAAGATCTGTCCTAAGCCATTGAGTATCATCAGTAATGTCAACAAAAAGATCAGCAAACATTGTAGGTTAAGCTCTGGCCTCTTGATTTCTCAACACTCTTGTACTGCAGCAACAGTGATATATTAACTTGATGTGCTTATGCAGGTTTGGCCTAAGGAACCTTTACAGCTATTTTTCTGCCATTCCTTTTCTTGGGGAGAAACTGAGTTTTTAAGAGATTTCTATTGTTGTAAAACTTAATTTGCTCTGATGCAAAGCAAGCCAGGCAGAGAGCTATGACTTTTTCCTTCCTTGCTGCCTGCCTGTCTGGCATCACTTTCTCTCGTAAGCTGGGCTCTTAAGTGGAGACAGTGCATCCAAGGTAAGGATATTACCTCAACCCTCCTCTCTATAAATAGGCCTGGCAGCCGCTGGAGGTTGCTCCTTCTGCTGTCAGAATATGGCTAAATGGCCACTTACAAATTCTAACATGTGCTTGATGTGGAGATTACAGCTGCTATGCAAAACAAAGGAGCTTTCTCTTCCCACAAAGTGCTGCTCCCTTTATGAGGCAGTTTGGAAAACTCTGTCTCTTGAGAGGGTTTAATCTATGCCCTAGTGCTTCTTTTGTGTGAGGACAAGGGGGCTTCCTCCAGACCTAAATGAATCCAGGACCCCGGAGCAGACTGAGAGTTACAGTGGGAGAAAAGTCTGATCCCTGGGGGTTCACCTATGGAGCAACAAGGATGCAGAGAGATGTCGGCACAGCACAGGGTGGCAGACTGTGGGTATGTCAACCCGGACCTCAAAATGGCCCTGATGCAAGAGTGTGGCACTGCCCTTGTATTCCCAGGAGACTTCACCCAAAGGAAAGATGCTAGGTTTGGGCTCTGAGCAATACCAATGTACCAGTGGTTGTAGTGAGGGTGTCTGTGAGTTGCAGTCAGCTGTGGGTGACTGATGAATATTCATTGGTACAAAAGGATGAGGTTTTGCAAAGAAAATAATTTGTTAAATGCTCTTGCACAGCTGCATTTTCACACAGTAGTTTTAACAGGGCCAAAGAAAACTGTTTTTCTTGTACTTTGTTCTTACACTATTATTTCCTGCTTGAGGCATTTTGCAAAGGAAGTGGGAATGATTACACTCACTTGATGGATGTGGGAACTGGGAGATCAGGTGAAGGGACGTTTCCTCCTGTCCCTCAGCAAGTCCAGGCAGGGTTCGGTGCAGACTGCTGCGCATCCTGTGACAGAGAGCTTCTTTCTCACTGAGGTACCACAGCAAAACGTGAGCATGGTATAACAGCAGCTCCTAAACACTTGGAAAGCCTTATCCTTGCTGGTGTGGTGGGGCTGAAGTATGCCTAACCTAGAAACAACTTATTTTTTAGTTCTAGCAATGGAATTTGGTCCTAATTTATTTACATATGCTTGGCTGGCATCTCCAGCTGCCATTGTGTCTCTACAAAAAGCCCATAGTTAACTTTCTCCTAGGCATCCACAAGGCAGATGGACATCATGGGCTTGGCAACAGCAAGCCAGATGGCACTGTGAAGGTAGTGTCTGGGAGGGGGGCCATGTTCCCCTGCCTATCAGCTTTGCTGCTGGAGTTGGGTATATTCTGTGGGTGGCCAGTATTTACATTTGCTTGTAAATTATGGCCCGCAAAATGCTAAATGAGTCTGGCTGCAACCTCAGAACACAGCCTGGCTCCTGTGACCACAGGTTTGAGTCTCACAAGCAGAGCTGTGCTCACCTCCCAGCTACAAAAGAGCCCTTTATGCATTTTCTCCTGCTCCTCTCAAGCTGTGCACTTCGCAGCTACGCCACTGTCTGAGTCCATGCCTCTGCCTTGTTGTATCTAGCCATGCCGATGCTTGTGACTCAGCTGGACTCTCAACTACCTAGAGCTCTTAGCTATCCATCAAGACACCTACCACTCTTCTCCTGCCATCTGCTCTTCTCCTTTCCAGATGTCTCCAGAGCTTTGCTCCTCACCCACCTGTCATTTGATTGCATTTCTCATGGAAAGCATCACCCAGGCAATGTTTCTGCACTTTCACCACCAAAGCTCCTTGCTCCGGCAGAAGGAAGACGTGCATGATGGGAATGCTGATAGTCTGCCCATGTTTCAGCCTTCACTGGCAAGTCAATGCCAGCAGCAACTGATACTGCTCTCCACCTGTAACATTCTAGGGGTGTATACAAGTAGTGTGCACAGCCTGAGTCACTAAACAAGGTTTGCCATCCTTTTAGAAAGGCAGGATTCATCGTTCACACTCTGCTGATGCTGTCTTCAGCACTCAGCCTGGCATGCTCCCATGTCCTTGTTTCCCCCACTTGCTGTGGCTGTATCAGTCCCTCAACCTCACCACATTACATGAGAGGGAAACCTCAGCTCATGTCTGCGACCGTAAGCTTGGTTTCCTTCCCGCTGCACTCATTTCCCAGCAATGGTGACAAGCAGCTTCAATTTACGCTCCAAGGGAGTTTTACTTTGAATGTTTTATGCAAGCCAGAACGTGGCTGCAGCCAAGACCAGGGATCTGGTCCCAGGGGCCGTGGCATCTCCTCCCTCCCCAGCATGGCTGTAGATGTGGGAAGGCTGTGCAGGTCATTGGTGTGAATAAATGTCCAAAGGAACACACTTTGCTGCTTGTTTCACACTAATGCAGCTCTTGTTATCTTATGATTTCTGGTGGAGATGTGTGTGCACTAATGGGAGGTTGCCAGGCTAGGAGTAATTAAAAAAAAAAGTTCTTTTCAGCATGTTATTCTGAATTATTAAACAAGACAGAATTTTTAAAGTCTAATTCACTTTTCTATTATTCATGCTGCCTGCTTCAGTTTTATCTTGTCTTTTGAGAAGGATGAATTCATCAGAAAGTTTCACTTTCAGGTTATGATGCTGCCAGCATCGGAGACTGCCAGGACTGCAATACTGCTTATTTAAAAAGCCTGGCTGGGGGATGCATCTTTTCCCTTCCCATGTACCGCATTCAAATTTCAGGCCACTTTCGGCACTGCACCTACAAGCCAAGGAATTTTTTCAGTTGCAGCAAAAAGCCACTCAGGATCAGAGAAAAAAGTCAGCACATCAAAGGTGCAGGGAAGGGAGCAGCATATGGGCAGATCTGTCCTGCCGTAGGTATGTGATCAAACAGATAAGCGTCCATGCCTGCAGCCCAGTGCTGTCTTCCAGCCCTTGCTAATACGTCCCAGCTCTAGCAGCAATCTTCGCTTCTTAAATGCTCTGAAACAAAAGGGGTTTAAACCATAATTTACTGTTTCTTTTTTCAGCATATTTCTAAATCGGTTCAATATGGCCTTGAACAACTGAACTAAAGGGTTTGACTTGCTTCCAAATGGAAGTGTTCATAAGAAAAAAAAAAGAAAAGGGGGGGTGGGAGGCGGAGAAGAAAATGCAAGAAAAAGGTAAGTGCTCTGGTAGTTTAAATCAGTCAGCCCTGCACAGTGATTTAAAACTAGTGGAGCACTTCAAGTTTTCATAAGCACTTAGCTTTGGAAGCAGTCTGAGTCCTGAACATGTGCATTTGCGGAATCATTTACCATTATTAGAGAGTTTGAATGGTGCTTGAGCTCTCCCTCTGCCCCTATAAGCACTCAGATTGCCTATGATTAGTAGGATAGTTTCAAGCTTGTGCACAGTTGAGAGTGATTATTTTAAAGCTTGCCATCGCCTGTCCCTATCTCCTAAGATCTGAGATCTTCCAAATTCATTAATTCCTTCAGCTCATCTGAATGGAAATTACTAACTAGACTTAGTTACCTCAGTGCAATTTTACAGCATGTGTCACAGAGAGTAATAAATGTTTGCAACCAGGGCAGATGGAGCAATAACGTGCATACCATAGAGCACTCCTGTGCTGGATAAGACCTGTTATTAAGATACGTGATTGTAGAGCCTTTGTGCTTCAGCCGCAGACTGGGAAATTCTAGTTTTAGATGTCCTGATGCTTCCTGGAGCTGCAATGGGCAGAAGCACAGTACTTGATATTCCCATGTGTTTTACTGTATTGCCTTGTCTTGCACTGATGGACAATACTTGGTTAATCCAGGTCTAGATTCATTCACCGGCATGTAGGAAGTCAAGGAGGTTGTCAGATGAAGCTGTGCAAAGAAATAATCTTTCAGATTTGCTGGGCTGAACCAAGGAAGTTTAAAAAATGGTAAGAATTCAGGTTGACGGAAGATGGAAAAGTTTTGCTCTTCTGAGCTAAACAAAAACCTGACAGAAACTGCCCTGCTTCTTGTTTTTTACTTGTGAGCTTTTTGGTTGTTAACTGCACGCAAATTTTGAAATAAACTTCTGTTGCAATAAGAAAGATGGAAATGCTTTAACTTGAAATCATCTCAGCAATTTCCCCTAGGTCTTTTGCCGAGGTGGTAAAACCAGCAAAAAATGCAAACCCAAATTCCTAGTTTTCCATGGAAATATTTCACTAGCAAAAAACCCCCACATGGTCCAGTATAAAAGCAACATGAAATGCCCAAATTTGTGCATGAAGCAAGCTGCGTTTGAGACGAATGCTCTGCAGTCCAGCTCCCTGTGAGACAGGGCTTTGCAGAAGCCCAGAGCTCTGCTGCTGCCAGTAGGGAAGATGACGGGAATTTGAACTTTCGAGAGGGTCCCTAGATTCCTCCATGTGGAAAATCAGAACAAGCTGCTGGCAAAGAGGTCAAATTGGAGGCATAAGAAAGATAATCCTACTCCTGCCTCCTCCCAGATTTGCAGCCAATGGTCTCTAGCGCCCTGGCCCTCTCCCAAGCAACCCCAGCCTATCTCAAGACATCATGAGCTGGCTTGTCTCTTAAAAGAAAAAAGAGAGGGAGTTTTCCCTGGCAGACAAATGATGGGAGCGGTGGTGTCCTCCCTGTCTCTGAGACCCCCATGCAGGGGGCTAGTCACTGCGCTGTCTAAGCAAGGCTACTAAGTGCTGTTAGAGTCCTACAATTAGGTTTGGGTCTCCAGTCTGCCCCAGGTCATATTCAGGTGAGCTTCACTCTCTGCTCTAAAGTTTGCAAAGGAATGGTCCAGGGAGGACCAGGGTGTCCTTGCTCCACAGGAGGCTGCAGTCCCAGCCATCCCTGTGTAGGTGAGGTTGGCTGGTCCCCCTCCTCCAAGGCTCAACCTGTGTCCAGCCCATCATTTGGCAGAAACAGGTGCCTTCAGAAGATGGTTCACCTGACCCAGACCCTTGCTTTCAGATGACGTTACCAACTTGTTTGCCTGTAAAGGCTGGCTGAGTCAAATGGAGACATTTGTGCTGTAGAAACCTGAAATCAGGGCAGATGACTCCCTCCCTACTTACCAACTCTTACCAGTGTACCCCACAACCCCATCATCTCACACATAGTTACCTTCCTGGCAGCTCTGTTTTATGGGAACTGCGGGACTTTGACTTTCTGCAGGTCTTGCAGGTTGTCTGTAACAGCCAAAATCAAACCTGGGTATTCCAAGATGTAGGCCAGTGTACTAAATGCATACATCCTTCCTCCTTCCTCCATATCTTCCTGCACAGTCTGTGCTGTGCTTATTTGCAGTCTTTGCCTGCAGAGTTGCAGAACATTTCATGCGTGATGCTGATGTCTGCAATGCTATCAACTCTTTCCTGATAATATCTACCTATTTCCTCTTGTAGTAATTTCATTGTCTTTACAAGCTTGCTTTAAAGAGTTTATATGCTGTGTGCAGATATCCTGAGATGATGGTGGTACAGGACTAAACAGGGCAAGGATATGAAGCTTAATTATAACTGGGAAGTTCTGCATACTCCTCTGATTCCCCACCAAAATTCGGCTACCTGAATTACAATGTTCATTCTAATACTGTACGAGAAATTTGTTTTGCAAGAAAAAAATGAGAGAATGTTTTTGAGAGGAATGACAAAGAAAAAGCTCAAACCCATTGATTTTACATATCCAAGGTTCATGTATCCTAAAGAAACATATAGATGCAGGCCCTCCAACATCTGTACCTTTGTGAAAAGAAATACAATATTAGGCCAGACCTAGAAGCCATTTCTTGAAAGCAGAAAGTCATATGTTCACACACTGCCCTGCTACTCAATAGAACACTGAGAAATTGGGCCTGAAGAAGGTTATTGCTTCTGGAAATACAAAAGGAGTTTAGAAGACCAAGACATATCCTAAATATAGCTGTGATAGAGGGGAACAACTCTTGGGTAGCTGTGTAGGTACCTTGAATTAAAGAAGTGCAGGCTGGAGTGAGAGGTTTAGCTGCAGATGCAGTTCCTGCTCTGACCACTAACTGGGTGATGCTGTTCAAGCTATTTCACAGCTCAGTGCCTCAGTTTCCCCTTTTTCAAAATGAAAGCTGGGATTCAGTCCTGCTCTGCAAACAGCTGTGAGCTGTGCTTATGCACTTCTGTAAAACAGAGGTCTGAGAGGTTTGTGGGGTTGGATCCCCATGCCAGATGCCTGGATCTCTTTTGTCTCACTTTACAGTCCTAATGGAGGGAGAAAACACACCTGAATCTGCCATGGTCTGGAAGGAGAAAGTCATTCTCATTATTAAGCTGTTATTTTTATGAAGCCATAACTTACAGGTTCTCAATACTTATGTTATAGTAGTCAAAAATCAGGATGAGATCCCATAAACCGTTCTTATAGTAACCAGATGGTCATCAAGGCTGCAAAGGTACCTGATAGTGCCTATTACAGGGAAACACCTGCGTGAACATTAACCATCTCAGTGCCAGCTCTTCTGCAAAGGCTGGGTAGTTATTTGGGGGACAGTGTCACAGTCCCTCCCCCCAGACCCGTTAACTGGTGCTGTCCTGTCACAGGTATGTGTTATCAGCCCTGGCTCCTCCCCTTACATTTTTAACCCCTTCTTTGGACATAATGTGTGTAGGTGAAATATTTACTCCAGCCTTTCTCCACCCATTAAAAAACTGGGTTGACTTCTTCTTTGCTTCCTGTTTTATTTCTGCCTTCCCTTGGGACATGCCACTGGGAAGGCTCTTTGGCAAGTCCACAGCTCACCATGGACAGGACTATGGGTTACAGCCCCTTGGAGACCCTTCATGCCAGGTCCCACCAGTCTTTCCTATGACACCCAGCAAAACCCCTCTTGGAAGACACTTTCCTCCCCATCGTGGAGCTGTTGGCTCACTTGCACTGGTAACAACCAAAATGAGCTTATGTAAGTATTAGGCCAGTGCTAACTCATGTCGCCTTGACCAGGAGAGGTTAGCAAGCAGTTTCTGGAGCATGTTTGCTGGCTGATGGCAGGAGGATGCTTGAAGAGGGTGTTGAACAGAGGTTTTCCAATGAGAAGAGTAACCCATGCAGGCACATGTGTCAGTGCTGTTGGCAAAACATCTACATGACTAATAATTCCTAATAGCAACAGGTTCACAGCACCTGATGTGGCAGGGAGGTGCTGTTACTGAAACACTGATTTCATCTCCCCTAAAAATCAGAGATGGACTGGTTTTGCTGTCTGAACCAGTAATTAAGCAGAACTAGGGAGAAAAAAAACCCCAGCAAACGAACAAGAAAACCCTATGGGGAAAAACACACTATTAGTTTTGCAAAGGGAAATGCTGCTGTTTCAAACCTGTTTTGATGCACACATATCCCAGCCTCCTTACAATATCCTGAAACCATCAAACATTTATTTGATTAAAATAATGTTCAAAACCACTGTTTCAGGGGAAGCAACAACAGTTGCTATCAGTGAACTGTCAGAAGAGGCATTTTATTTGATATTACTTCTTCTCACCCCAAATGGGCTTTTGTAACCTGTGAAAGCAATATCCCTTTAACCACGTCATTAAGCTCTGTGGCTTCTGAGCAGGGGGAAACACAGGGACTCCTGCAGTGCCCCTTTTCCCTGACAGCCTGATGTGACCCTCAACTGTCCTGCATGGCCCAAATCTCCTTGAAAAGAGAAAAGAGAGGAAAAAAAGCCCTTACTCATGGGTTCTTTTCTCAGAAAGCCGCACCGCCCTCGGTTTCCCAGAGGATGAGTCACACGCTGGCCTTGCCAGCATCCTGCCTTCGCCACCCAGCCCGCGGCAGGACAGAGGAAGGGCAGGAGGGTTTTTCAGCAGAGAATTTCCAAAGAAAACGTGAATGTGCCTTGGCACTGAAGCCATTGACACCACCACTGATGTTGAGGTGCTATGTAGCCTTACATCCTGAGAGGAGGCTGTAGTGAGGTGGGCGTCAGTCTGTTCTCCCCAGTGACAAGCAATAGGACAAGAGGTAACAGCCTCAAGTTGCACCTGGGGAGGTTTAAATTGGATATTGGAATCAATTTCTTCACTGAAGGGGTGATCAAGCATTGGAACAGGCTGATAAGGGCAGGGGTGGAATCACTGTCCCTGGAATTGTTCACAAACCATGTAGATGAGGCCTTCAGTGATATGGTTTAGTGGTGGTCTTGGTAGTCCTGGGGTAATAGTTAGACTTGATGATATTAAAGCTCTTTTCCAACCTATCTGATTCTATGGTTCTATGACCAGTGTGCGAAAATGTAGCTTACCCTCCCACTAACACCTTCATGATGGGGTTGCCCCTCTAAACATAAGCAAATAGGGGTTTTGCCCTAAAGGAAAAAGTATGCTGTGGTCCTAGAAGGGGATATGTAATGTCATGGGAGGTTCCTGTAACAAACAAATAACTCTACTTTCTAGAGAGTTTTTAAATTGTGTAGCTGTGTATTTTCATTGTTTGGGTACCAATAAGCCTTACTGATCTCTTTGGTCTAAATGCCCACAAGTGACTTTCTAGCCTCAAATTTTTTTACACCCAGCTAAGTGTTTATCCTCTAAAGATAATGAGTTACCTCTAAAAAGTCCAATCAAAAGTGATCAAGGTGGGTCTGATAATTCACTTTGGAGAAATTTGAAGGCCCTTTAGTTGCCATGAATTGAAATAGCTTCAGGGCTGCCTCTCCATGACCTGCCTGTCCAATCTCTACTTTTCCATGCCCTGCCTTTCCACCCTCTACCTCTCCATGCCCTGCCTCGCCATGCCTTGTCTCTCCATCCTTTCATTCTCCATCTTCATGTCTCCACTCCCTGTCTCTCCATCTTCAACCCCACAACAGGACTGCCTTTACCCACATCAGAAGAGACATGTCCAGCCCACCAGCTGCCCTTCGAAAGCGCTCTCTAATGTCTCTAATACACCACTGAAGGACAAGTTTGCATCTGTCCCCCTGCATATCTACATCTATTTTAAACTGAGCTTCCAGACACTTCCTGAAAATAGTTGACGGCTCATGTCCCTTCCTGAGAAATCAAGTACTGTGAGTTATCTGGATTGGAAAGGACAGATATCCAGAAATAAGGAACAGTGGAAAGTGTTGATTTCCAGGCTATTCCGGTGTGGTATCAAAACATGATGGAAAAATAGAGGACCAATGCTTTTGAGCTTAGGGCTGGTACCTATAAATAGAGACACCCGAAATTATTCTTAGGAATTGAGTCATTAGTTCTTAATATTTCTAGTAAGTCAGTGGGAGTTGTGCTATTTAGGACAGAGGCAAAAAGTGGGTAGGCCCACGCAAAAAAAAAAAAGCTTCAAAAAGCCATTTCTAGCCCTGTCAGTCTTGAGCAATGTTTTCCCTAACAGGAAGATGTGTTTCACAGTGAGATAACTTATTCAAATCAGCTGCGCACAGCCCTTCTTAGTTATAAAGGCACAAAACACACGCCCTGGATGCTCCGCCTCCTTCTCAACAGTTACCCAGCTTCTTCTGCTGAGTTTCTTGTGCCCAAGTGCAGCTCAGCCTTGGTGAAAACACTGGCCAGGGTGGGGAGAGGTGGTGGTAGAGGAGGAAATGGTCTGTGAAGCCTCAGCATCAGGGTTAGGGGCTTGGTGTGGGTCTAGGCATGTTGGAAAGGGAAGTTTGGAGGCATCTCATTGTGCAGTTTTAGACCCATGCATGTGAACAAGTGTGGGTGTCCCAGCAGCAGCATTTTCAGTTGTCTGTTGCTGAGCATGTGTCAGAACAAAGTGCAGAGCCCTGGTGTCATTGTCACCTTTTTTTCTGCCTTTTCCTCCTTGGCTCCATCCAAACACATTCATATCGGGACTCCTCCATGCCAAGAGGGAAGCAGGGATTTCCCTGCCGTTCTTGTGGTGCTGACTGCTGCATCTGGTCTACAAAAGTCATTCTCTTTGTGCAAGCAGGAAGAGGATGAGTAACAGAGCCCCAGAAGTTCTTCCTCTTGAAGATTTATGGCCCTTTCCCTGCATGAGGGCTAAGTTCTTTCCCTGAGCAAAATTCCTAAATCAGTGGCTTGATTAATAGCTGAGAAACATTTTTCCCATCCAGTCTGGAAGGACTTTTCACAATTAGCCAAAAGAGTCGGATAAGACATACAGATTTGTTTAAAATTCTATAAAGTAATTGGTTTTTAGTCAGATGAATAAAACCACCTTCCTGGGTGTTCTGGCATACAAGGGAAGAACAAAATATAAAACAAAAGCTCTGAGATACTCTGAAAGCCTGAGTCTCCCTTTATTTCACAGCATGCCAAAATATGTGACTAATGACCATCTCAAGTTGCATAAAGACCTGAACTAGTAGAGGTCACCTTAATTTCCTCCACCTTAACTAGTGTATCTCTGATAAGCAGTGTGTGTGTTAGAAGATAGGAATAAGCCAAACCAGAGCATTCCTCATCTGAGTATACACAGGATGAGGGGAGGGGGTGGGAATCTCTCAGAAATTAATATGTCTGTAGTGTTTCCCAGTGACTGCCGTTCAGACAAGCATAGCGTTTGCAATTTCCTTTTAACATTTTTCAGTGGGTTAGGGTTTGGGGTTCTTTTACAAACAGAAATAACTGTTAATCTATTCAGAATACAAGGCTGGGTTAACACTGGGGTTTGGAAGGTCTGATGCTACATAAACTTCAAGTTCATTTATAATGACACCACATTGTGTTAGAGGATGCAAGACACAGGGATATGACAGGCTATCTCTGCCTTACCGTGAAAAACTACGTGCCATGTCATAATATGGACCATCACTACATGAGAAGAGCAGGAGAGGGAAATAATGCATGCATTTTGGTGTATTTCGAAGCAATGCATGGGTACAAATTGGACCTTTAGTTGGATCACCCAGGTGTGATTGTGGTATTGACAGCTCTGGGTGCCAGCTGGAAATAGTGATTTATCTTTCAGCTGTACCACGTCTACTGCTCCTTGAAATTCCTGCCTGCCCCAAGATGTTCACAGAGATCCTCTGGCCAAGATGAGGGGTTTTCCCAGTGGCAAGACAGGAGGTCTGTCCCTTTGCAACTTGAGAAGCTGAGGGATTAATCCTTTGGTGGACATCCGTCTGTCCTTAGCTCCCTGTCCTCACCTTCCCCACAGTGGTGACTATCTAATGTGGGAAGGAAATGGCCTCAGTTTGTGCCAGGGGACAAGGTATTAGGAAACATCTCTTCATCCAAAGGATTGTCAAGCACTGGAACAGGCTGCCCAGGGCAGTGGTGGAGTCACCATCCCTGGAAGCATTTAAAAGACGTGTAGACGTGACACTTAGGGACACGGTTTCCTGATGGACTTGGCAGTTCTAGGTTAACAGTTGGACTTGATGATTTTAAAGGTCTTTTCCAAGCTAAATGGTTCTATGCTTCTATATTTTGGGATGTCTGTCCTCCAGCAAGTTCCCAAGGCCTGCTGAGCAGGGAGATGTGCAGGCAGGGGTTTTTGCATGGCATCATTCCCAATCACCTCCAATCCCCCACACCACTGCCCACCAGGGCCATGTAGGGGGACATCTTAGCCCAAAGACACCCAGCTGCCAACTCAAGGTTTTACAGAGAATAATGAGATTTTGGACAAATCTTCTTCACAGAGAAAAGACCTTGCACATAGCCTGATCTAGATAAGAGTGCGATCTCTTGAGCGATGGGAGCCTGACAAACCACCTTGTATTCATGAATTGTTAACATCAAATTGGAGAGTTCACACTGAACACATATCTGTGTTGAGGTTAAACTTGACACATAACTAAGAGGTTTGTTCTTGCAAAGGCACGATGTCTGGGTTTATCATTTCTCCCGATAACATGCTTCAGAGTGCTGTAATACCAGAATTTGCCATGGGCAGGACTTGAGAGCATGGGGCATCAGACAAGGTTTAGCTGCCTACTTGTGGAAGAGGCGAGTCCTGGTCTCCATGAGATCTACACCAACTGCAAAGGGAAACTGGGGAGTCTTGCTCAGATGGGCAATTTGGGTGTCTGCTCTTGTCAGATGAGTCACACCCAAAATATTCAAAGGCATCCTACCTGCTGCAAACAAGCCGGCTTTCCCATGAAACCTTCTGTTTACTATTTGAATACTGACACCGAATCTGATTTTGCATGTTAGAAATCAAGTCTGTTATTACTGTGGTGTAATGAGTGTTGTTTATCAAATCAGTTTATTTCTTTCCATAGATTTCAAGGGGTTTATTGCAACTGAAGCTTTACATAGGAACACTTCAGAAGCCCCAAGAATAGCATTAAACTGGAATAAATTTATCTTCTGCTAAGACCCAAATCATGGTCAGGAAAACACACCAGGATGAAACATGAACACCCAGCAGCTGGAGATAACCGCACATAATCCCTCGGATGGTATTCCAGCTCTAGAAATTTAAGACAGAATTTGGTTTCCTGTGCAGAAAAAATTCTTTGCTTGATTTCTTGGCAGTTTTTCCAGTTTAATCCCTCTGCAATAGACCCTTACATGTGCTGGCAAAGGGGAAAGGAATCCTGTTGAAAGGGCAGACAAGCATAGACAAAAAAAAATAAAAGGCAACAATCAGAAATCATAACTTTGCAGCAGAAGGGAGGAACAAACATGACAAGAGGAGATGACTGCATCCGTCCCACCTTAGACAGTTATCACAGTCGGGATGGTGAGGACAAGGAGCTAAGCCCAGACGGATCTCTGTCCTGAAGCATCCTGAAGGATGTTACTGACCATTGCAATCCCTTTCCTGGTCTCTCCCTGTCTTTTTGGCCTTGTTAGGAGCTGAACTGGTTTTAAGGATGTGCAGCAAAACAGCAACACTGTTCAGGGTCCTACAAGAGCCAGCTGTGAAGATGGAGTACTCCTATTGTGATATTGCTGCATGGTATAACCACAGCGTTTAGTTTAGCTGATAGGACATGGTAGTGTGATCTACTGTGCTGAACATCTGAAATCTGATTAGCAAAGCCTGACACTAGAGCTGGGCAACATTTATTGAATCAAGCAATTTTGGACAGTTAAAAATGGCCTTTCGCCTAAATTAAAGACTAACAGCAACATCTTATCTTGACCTTTTCTTTTTCAGCAAAACACAACCCAAACAACAACGACATCAAAAATACATCCAGTTTTCATTCATCCTCCCCCTCTTTTTTGGAAACAGAAAGAAAGAAGTTTTCTGTGTATGAAAAACTAAATGGATTGATGTTTGCACTGATACAGCTGAAAAAATGTCATATTAACAAATAGCTCTTGTCTAAAAATTGTTGAATGAAAAGATTTACTATTCTGTTCATGAAAAGATCTCTATGTGGATAAATAATTCTATGTAACTTCTCCTAACTGCTGACTGCTCTCACAATACAACTGGCTCCAATAGGGCACAACCTATGAATGGATCTTGTCCTGCCTGGAGCAACTTAGACGAGGGACAGCTTAGGATGTAAGAAAACATGCTCATGGCATGTTTTCTCGGGGTGGTTTTTCTCTCCAGGCATGTTTTCTTTGGGTGGTTTCCTCTGAGTGTTTTGAACCAGGCTTCACTTGCAGGATGGCTGCCATCATGTTCTTAGACTTGAAATGTCACTGACACACTCTCCTGCAGGAGAGGGATAGTGTGCCATGTTCCGGGACTGTGGTTACCATACTTTGGGGCTGCACAGACCTGGCCTCCCCCCGATATCCTCCTGTGTGCTCTCATTACATTTACTGTTGTTTTTTATTGGTTTCCCGAAAGATGAACCCCAAAACAAGCCAGGGAAGGAGCAAATACTGAGATGTTTTTTCACCTCCTGTAAGACCGGATGCTTTGAACAGGTTACAAAGGGAATCTTGAGAGCATCTGTGGAAGTTGTGGGACCTGTTGTGGAAATGCCATGGGGGTTGTGCAGTGGAATGGCCTGCATTTGACCCCTAAGTGTAGTCTGTGCACCACAGAGGGAATTGCCTTCTGTCCCACACCTGGGCTCTCCTGGCTCAGTGCTAACTTGGTGCTTGCGGTTACGTGGGGTGAGCAGCTTGCAGTCTGGAGCTGCCCATGACCCAAAGCATAGATGTATCTTTCCCAGCTTCCAGCAGCATGCACAGCTCTGGCCATCAACCCCAACTCCTTCAGCATTTGGAGCCAAGGTCTGAGTAGTGGCTGGATCTGGTGGTTGGACACAAAGTTTTCCTTCCTCAAGAAGCAGAGGCACTGGAAACACAGCCCCCCTCCTGCTATGTGGTTTACCCAGTCCCAAGCAGCGGGCTGGAGTCACCTGTGCCCAATTTAGAATCATACAATCACATAATGGTTTGGGTTAGAAGGCACTTTTAAAGTCATCTAGTTCCAATCCCACTGCAATAAGCAAGCACACCCTCTATTAGACCAGGCTGCTCAGAGCTCCATCCAGCTGAATGAACACTGCCAGGGATGGAGCATCTACAACGCTTCTGGGAACCTATTTCACTGTTTCACCAACCTCATCATAAAAAATGTCTTCCTTATATATAGTCTGGATCTACCTTCTTTTAGTTTAAAACCTTTACCTATTGCCCTGTCGCTACAGGTTCTGCTAAGAAGTCTGTTTCCATCTTATAAACCCCCTTTAACTATTGAAAGGCCACAATAATGCCTGCAGGGGATATGGGCTGCATACTGATGCCTTGTGCCCTGATGCTCTTCCCGCTGAGCACCGAAAGCCCCCATCATCTTCAGTAAAGGGGTTGTATCCAGCAGACCAAAGTGGAAGCAGAAACATTCCCTTTTTCCAGTTCTTCCCTTTCTCTCCCGGCCTGCAGGAAATTTCTCAGTTTGTAGGTTCAAGGGGAGATTGGAGAAGTTGATGTAAAAGGGTTATTAAACAGAGAAAACCCACATCCAGCTCAGGAAGTCCCTGAGCTGTGAAAGGCTGAGGCTATGGGAGATCTGGAGGAAATATCACCTCCTGTCCCAATTCTTATATCCTCCCCAAGGCATCTGTGTTTGGTTGCTGCAGGGTTCTAGGCTAGCTGGCATTTTTTTCAGGGCCATTTCAGCTGCTTTCATGCTCACTTCGGCTGCTGCTTGTGGTATCTCCAGCAGCAGAGCTCAGAGCTGAGCTCTGAGTAGGGTGAGTGACAGGGATGAGGGTAGATGGTGTTCGCTACCAGACCCAAAACATTGGTCATTCACCTTCATTTACACCAAGTACTTGAGACAAAGACTGACTCTTGTGCAGAGCACTTTATACAGGATAGAGACCATCATTTTTGTATTGGAGCAGGGACTGGAACTTTTATATATTAACACACGTTGCTCCAGGGTCAAGCCCCTGTTTGTGTATCTGTGAATATGCATATGTAAGTATGCATGTGCTTGTGTGTTTATGTGTATTGCATATACTAGCTCAAAACTGATTTCTCCCAAGCTCTTTTACTGGACATTTTTAAGCAGTTAGGGAAAAGCTGGGACAATTGGTGAATAGGTTAAAAGAAAAAAGAACTTATATTTTTGTGCAGCTCCAGAAATGAAGGGCATTAAAAGCACAGAACAAAAACCACCGAAAGACAAAGAGCAACAATAGAGTGTTTTCCTTCCTGTAGGTTTGTTACAGTTTTTGCTGGCCATGCAAGGAAAAAAAGCCAAAATAAAATCTGGCACACAGGTCACTATGTTCTTCGGGAATCAGAAATAGACTGAGTGGGCTTGGTAGGCAAACACATTTCACAAGCTCCTTCTCGTCACAAAGCCAATATTTGTTCAGGAGAGAATTCTTCCTTTGGGTAATTAATATTTTTTTGCTATTTATTGCTCACTGGATGGAAGTTTTGGAATGCGTAAGGAAGGGGGGAAACCTGGCAGTGTTCCTCACAGTTATTACATTGCTGCTGAGGCCTCCAACAAAAATCACAGCACTGAGCGTACATTCCTTTCGTAAGCAAAATGGATCATCAGGCCATGGAATGGCTTCAAAGGAATGCATGCATCATGCCTTCGACATTTTGCTACAGCTCGAGCAGGAGGGGATTAAAAAAACCAGAGCTATGGATAAGCACTTTCCTTAGGTCACACATTTGTTCTTGCCTGTCCTCTGTGAAGGAAGATTTCCACTTGGCACCTGAAAGGCTGGAGCTTCAGCTATTCCTCATCCAAGCCACACATTCGAGAAAAGCCAGAGTTTACATTAGAGAAGAACAGGAGGTGAAGGAAATTGTAAACTCGAGTGAGATGTTATAAGGCAGGTTAGATGCTGGTGGGTAGACTAACAAAAGTGGAATGTTATTGCTAAAATCTGGCTCCTTCCAAAAACCCGTAACGTTGTCAAAGCCTTGAGTTTCGTCTGCTAGTTTCAGACATTCCAACATATGCTTCTTATTTTGTTTTTAATACTTACAGTCCATCCAGAGACAATTCATGGCAACTGTGGCTATTGTAACACTATATAAAACACAGGGTTTGATGACAACTGATATGAAGTGTGATTGGAAAAAATAATGCCCCCTGGTAATGATAATATTTCCTGCTCAGATTGGTCTCACGATAATAAGCCTGCTCCAGTGGTGTTTTCAGAGTTACATACAGGACTCTGGTATTACATTACAGCTGCTGCCTAGTTATACGTCCGTGTGAATAGGAGGGAATAAATGCACATGCAGAAATACCAGAAAGCCTGAAAACAGGGGCCAAAGAGCAACAATTTCTTGTTTGATTTTTGGGGGTGTGTGAAGCATCATCCCCTTGGACCATTCTGATCGGCGAAGCATCTTGCCTCGTCTCAAGGAGAAAAGAGATGCAGCCTCTGGACTGTGTCTGTAGTCATGCAGGGCTCTGCAGCCCATCGCCCCTGCAGCCAGCCTTGGTGAGCTTGTCCTTGGGAGCTTGGCAGCCTGGCTCTGGAGGTCAGAAATAGCCTGGAGCAGGAAGCTTTGCTTTCAAACGGGAGGGTGGATGTGGATGAGAAGCAGAGCTGCTCTGGATGGAGGTGGGGAGAGGGGGGCAGAAAACCTGCCCGATGGATGGGGTTTGCTGATGGTTTGCTTCATCCTGTTCCAAGAGGAAACACGCTTGAATCCTTTGTTGTAGCTCTGCAAGTGGTCCGGCTCATTGGCTCAGGGGGTTTATTCTCACAGAGGAGCAGAGTCATTTCTGGCTCAAGATTCTAGAGCTAATATGAGTCTATTTATCTTGGGTTTCCCTGTCTCATCCTTCTCACTCCACAGCACTCAGTTGTGGCAGTGCCAGAGGAGCTAGGGACAGGCTCTGCTTTTTGCCCTCTAGCTTTTAGTGTTTAAGTCCTTGCTCTTTCCAAAGGGTCCCAGGTTTCAGAGGTCAGTGGGTGTAAGAAGATGAAGGTGAGGAGCCAGTTTTGTTTGCCAGAAGTGCACATATAGCTACACTGGTGAACAACATGCCCAAGAGGCCAGTGCTCAGGGCTGGGACAGGGCAAGGATCCTGGTTTTATCCACTGGCTTTCTGTGACCTGCAGCAAATTCCTTCCCAGATTAAAGGCCTAAACCAATGGATGTCAGATAAGGGCACCTCCCTGTTATTTCTGTGTCTGAAACCAGCCCTGCATGGCAGTGAGGTCTGCTGAAAGGCTGCACACTTGCTGAAGCTGCAGGTCAGATATCGAAGCCCAGTTGCATTCCTTATGCAATTGGGCAGCCTGAAGCGTTCAAAGCTGATTCCTGCTGTTAAAGGTGACTGCAACAGCCCTCAGAAGACAACTGCAGCTGGAAAAGTTCTCCAGAAAAGTTGTGAGCAAAAAGTAACACCCGAAGGAGGAAGAAAGAGAAGGTCAAAGGGACTTTTCTTAAAAGAATCTTGGGAGGTGTTTTGGCTCTTTCAACCTCATTTCTGCCAAAAACTGGGAACAAATGAGGGTAAAAAGCCCTGGTTTTGAGGCTGGTGAGAATCCTGGGACCTCTGAAACTGGGCTGTAGGATTTCATATCCAGAAAGCAGGAATGCCTCAGGGACCCCGGTGCCAGAGAAATGTACTACCAACAAAAAGGAACATGATTATGCTGGTGCACACAGAGTCCCCCAGAAATTCAGAGCCCTTGGTCTCTGTGTCATGAAACCATGTATCTGGCAGTTATCTAAGCAGAGGGATGTAAGACAAAGTCGACAAACAAGATCTGATCTCACTCAGAGAGGGAGGGAACTGAGTCACTCAGATGCACACTAACATCAAGGGGAAACTTCAAAGAGGCCAAGAAATTCAGGATCAAGGACTCCAAGGAAGTATCTTCAAAGGCTGAGCAATCTGACCCTGGAGCTGGGAAGAGTGCTACTGTCCACCCTCTCCAGTGCGACAGCGGAAGGGGAAATTATGCAACTCATGAAAGTCCACAAGTGTGAGTAAAGGCACGTGGAAACTGGGTATCATTCAAGATGACTGGTGTCATGCCTTGGGAGCGAAACCAGCTGAGGCTCCCACCGCCTTCATGAGGCAGCGGACAGGACTTTTTCTTGCCAAATCACCATGGCCTGGTGTGAGCCTTTGGCTCTGCGTCACAGATATTGGGAGTGAGACTTCCAACCGGGTCTTTGTTCTTCCCAAACTGTCTTTCGCAACCGCTCCCCTGCTCTGCAAATTGTGTTGAGCTGCTGCTGCTGCTACAGAAGGAGCCTTGGTTCCCATCTCAGTGATGCCATGCAGGGACAGTGAGTATAGGAGGCATATTGAGAGGGATGACTTACACATGGGGTCTTCTTAGGTTATTTCACATCCCTCTCCAGGGCATCATGTTACAGAGCTGATTACCACACTGTGTCTGCCTTTGGTTTTGTCCTCAGGAGCTTCCTTCAGCCTGAAGTGGAAGATGCCTAGTATGAAGGGGTGTGGTTTGCTCTAGGTTTGTTGGCCAGTGTCATGGAAGCTCATTTCCCTGTTGCAGATCCCAATCCTATTGCAAGCCATGGCATTTTGACAGGCTCTGGGGACAGCCCTACAGCTACCCAACGTGCCCCACTGCATACATACACTGACCTAGCAAAATAACCAGGAGGAAGCCTCTGGAGGAGATAGCTCTGGAGCCACTTGCCCAAGGGCAGATTTGCCCAGCACCAAAGGCAAAGAGGAGATTTGCCACTATCAGGGGTGCAAAGTACCAGGAGGAGAAGGTGCAGCATGCAGAAAGACACAGCACAACCAGCTATAACCCTGGAGTCAGCACATGGGTATGAGCCTGATCCCTCCAGCTCAGAGAGAGCAGGATGAGAGGCTCAGATCGCCAGCATCAGTGACAGCCAGCTGTAGTGTGATTTGAGTGTGTCCAGGGCTAATTGATGACATAAACTCCCAGGGCAACTCTCTCAGCCTGCCTCCATAGCAGAGGTGCTCCAGCCCTCTGATCATCTTTGTGGCCTTCTCTGGACTGACTCCAACAGCTCCACATCTTTCTTGTGTTGGGGGCCCCAGAGCTGGCTGCAGGACTGCAGGGGGTTCTTACCAGAGTGGAGTAGAGGAGGACAATCCCTTCCCTCGACCTGCTGGCCACGCTGCTGGTGATGCAGCCCAGGATACGGTTGGTTTCTGGGCTGCAAAAGCACACTGACGGCTCATGGTGAGCTTCTTGTCCACCATCACCTCCAAGTCATTCTCCTCAAGGCTGCTGTCAGTCCATTCTCCACCCAGCCTGTAGTTGTGCTTGGGACTGTTCCAACCGAGGCACAGGACCTTGCACTTGGCCTTGTTGATTTTCATGAGGTTTGCACAGGCCCAGTCTCCAGCCTTTGCACTGTGAAGGCGCAGCATTGAACTGGTGATAGGAAGAATGGACCAAGAGATGGAGATGATGGGACCAGGCACCCTGTGAACCCGAACTGCAGAAGAGGAGTGCTGACAGGGTTAGCAGAGTTCTGCACCCTGAACAAGCAGCACATACCTCTCACTAAGGCTGCCCGCTGCACCATGCAGCACATCCCCCTGTGCAGCCTCACCGCCGCAGCTCCATCCCCTGGGTACCAAAGCTGGCTTCATCCAGCTATCATGGGGAGCTGCCAAATGGAATGGGCTGGGAAATGTTCTAGCAACCCCTGTGCGAACTCTCTGGGGGCTACCACTCGCCAGGCCCTGCTGCAGCCTGCTCTATCTTGCCCTGTGCTCCTGTAGATGGCTAGCACAGGTAGGCACCTTGCCCAAAGCAGCCCTGCCCTGGGCTGGGCAGACAGCAGCACCCAGCTGTGTGGGTTAGCTGTCTGCCCATGATAAGAATCGCAGGAAAGAGTTGGCTTTTTGGTAACGGCTCTGATTTTTTTCTTGTCTTTTATGTCTACCACCCTCTCCTGAGCGCTGCTCTGAGGGAAAAAACAAACATTCCCAATTAAAAGCACAGCAAGGATGGTTCACTCAGCATCAAGCAGAGAATACTCCCATTGCCCTGGAACCAAGCAACAGCTAGAGGCCAGATTATGAGTTTAGTTATATCAGCAGAAACTTGGAAGAAATCCACTTAAATAACTTGGGTTTGACGTGGTGTAAGTGAGATCACAGTCCCCTGCCTTGCTGCTCTCACCTTGCCAGGCTCTGATTGTACCCTTGCTCTGATTCATGGGTGCGAGTTTGGCTTTCTGGATGTGAACGCAGCTGGTTATTGCCAGCCAGAAAACTGGCTCATTTGCCATCAGTAGCACCAGGCTGCCAGCGCTGTGACTCGGCTTTTAGCCAATATGTGGTTTTTCCTTTTTTGTGCTCAGTGGTAAAGAGAGCTCTGATAATTCAGAGTGTGATTTCTGGGGTGTTCCAGGCATAGATCTCACTGTGTGTCCATTTCTGAGTCTGATTTCTATTTGAGACCAAGAAACACAAGTTAGCTTGGTCTCCTGAAGTTCCAGGCAGCAGACATGTAAGCAAGAGGGCTCTGAAACAAATTGCTTGCCAGCAAGCACTGGCAGGCTTCTCCAACCGTGCATTGGGCAGATTCCAAAAGTTCAAAGGAGACTCATCCCCAGGTACTAGAGGGACACAGGCAACCTGAAATCCATCTTGAGCCAAGCTCATGGCTCTGTCCCATGACAATGTGGAAAGAGAATGTCCTAAAACTGATTGACCAGGACTGAAGCTGGTGCTGCAACCATGCAGGCCATGGATCCTGCCAGCAGCATGGTGTGAAGGCAGAAAGGCTAGCCTGGCAGAAGAAGGAGGAGCAGTCCAGGCAGTCAGTTGGGTGTGAAGACTGAGGGGACCAGTTCTCAGCTCTCTGCTCCTCAGGTGGTTCCTAAGTAGATCACTTCAGCTCCCAGCATCTCAACCAGGGTCGTATGCAGACAGAAGGATGCCAGATGCACACAGCAAAACTGTGCAGTGTGAGGCCATGGGAACATGGGAGTTTTCTACTGGGAATACCTAATTACCTCTGCAGAAAAGTCCTCACTGACTCTGAAGCCCTTGCCTAAGCCTTGTGTCTATCCAGGCCTCATTTCTTGCCCTGGCAGAGGAGACTGAAGCTGCTTTTGGCTGCTGCTACCTTTCCACCCCTAGGGCTTTGCATCTGGGCGGGTGCCAAGCAGAAGCCATCATCAGGCCTGGCTGGCTGGAGCCTCCAGCTAGTGGGAAATTTGGAGCTGGTGCAACTGTCTCCATCTTAATCCCTTTCCCTTCAGGTGGGTTGGGAGAAGAACGGAGGAAAAAGGGCTTTACCAGAAGGGGAGTCCCTGGCTTCAGTAGGCTACAGAGGAAACACGAGAAGAAGCTAATGCTATTGTTTAGATGTGATGATCATTGACTGGAGAAACCATGGCAGAACCATGAAAAGAATTATGCCCATGCCATGAAGAAATGAGAAGACTGAGTCAGGGAATACACCCAGCACTCTGAAGCATGTTTCATGCAAAAAGATCGTTCAAATATCTCTCAGAAACTATCTAATTTGGTGCCTTTTCAACACATTGAATAGGATTCTTTTAGGTTGGGCAGCATCTGCTTGTTTTACTGTGAGTCACATCCCATACATGCAGCACTAAATCCAGCAAACATTAATAGCACAAAATGGGAAAGTGCCCATTGATGAAGGACCTGAAAATAGTTCTGCCCAGCTTTACATGGATTATTCACCTCTGAAACTCTTATGCAATTCTGACTATTGTGTGTATGTATATGTAGCTTATTATTAATTTATCCTTTGGGATTGCATCCTGCCAGGACAGAGTGTATTTATGAAACAGTTATGTAGGTGTACAGAGACACTGTGTGTGCCAATGTCAAGTGAAAGTGTGTTGCAGCAGTGATTTAAATGACAAGGCTGTGTGCTGATGATTTGGCCCAATGTCTTCACAGCAGAGGCTGTAGGACTCTCATCCACAGATTTCCATATGAAACCTATAACTTCTGGTGGAGGATTTCCATTCCTTCTCAGGAGCTCCCCTGGGCCAAGCACACTGTAAATTAAATTGCTTTATTTAAAGACTCGAACCAAAACCCTGGAGCCAAACACCTTCTGTCTTCATTCATATTTGAATTTGTGGCTTGGGCCCATCTCCAGCTGTACAGTAAAGTGTCTTTTATTTTTCTCTGTTAAGGTGTAGACAGAGCCAGCAGTCAGGAGACAATGTCCAATGCATTGTGTCTCATGTTCCCATTCAACCGATTCTTTGAGGTCCACGTACCCATATGCAGAAATGGATTATTTAGAGGAATGACTGGGATATAGCACTGATGCCCTGTGTTTTCTAAAGGAATATTGTACAAGATTTGTTGCATGATGGGGCATCCTGGCTCACAGGGTAGGAGAAGAAAACCAGATTCTTGAGGTCAGGAGACCCTGGGAAGACCTGCCTTAAGCCCCATCAGGTCATGGGCACTCTGGAGCAAGGAGCCACTGCTGCTTCTACCTCTGCCCATGGTGTTAGTGAGTAACAAGGCAGCAAGAAACAGAGAACAAAGAAGAGATCTGCCCGAAGATACCAAAACCACTCGTCTCTGCAGCTTTGCAAACTGAAGCGCAGCAGGCATGTAGGTGTGAGGAGAGGGCATGGGTCCTCTCATACTTCAGTCCCAGCCGTTTTGCTGCCCAAAAACCACACCATCACTGGTGATCTGGATAGAGGCGATCACATGCATCTCAGTGCAGGGTCTTGAGTGTTTAAATGCCATTTCCACCATTTGCATGGTGTTTTCTTACTCAGCTGCTGAGAGTAGCCAAGTTACTCTGCTCACACATGGAAATAACCCCTGGGCAGCAGGAGGATGAGCAAACAGGGTGAGATGTGACTTAAAACCACTGTCAAGTGCGGCATGGCTTGGCTTCCCCTGAATCTGATTTGGGCTGCAAGGCAGGAACCAGATAACAGGGGATTTTTTCAGTGAGGGTGCCTGGACAACAATGGGCTGAGAGTGACATGCCAGGGGTGGCTGCAAGAAGTATAATGCATAAATCCTTACCTGTCAGGAGAGACCTTAGCTTAAGGGTGGGCGCTGGTGCTCTCACAAGTAATGACTCTTTCCTCCTTAGTTTGTAGTATTTGTGAGGAATTTGAGTGCAGGGTGGTTGAAGACATGGCTCATGTTCTCCCAGAAAAGCCAGTACCAAAACTAGGAGCTCTAACCCTGAAGAGTATTCTCTGAAAGAAGGGCTTAAGTGCAGAAAATGTGGAGGACACCACTGATACACCAATTTGGCTGTAGCCTTAGGAATGCTTCTACCCCACAGATGAGCTTCCCCTCTGGTCCACATGTGCCTCGGGGGAAAAGAACAGCATTGAACAAAGGATTGTTACTGCTTTGTCTAGGTGCAGGAATGAAGCTGAGCAGCGCAGCTGGTGGCTGATCTTTAAAAAATAACAACCTTTTGCCCCTTTGTCTCGTCCTTTTTGAAGTTTTCTGCATAAGCTTCTCTGAGCAGAGGCAGAAAAGAAGGAGAAGATAGAAATAATCTGTGCTCTGATATCTGCGTCCCTCCAGTAAGAGGCTGGAGCCGTCTGAAATGTGCTGGGATGCAGGAGCATGGACGCTTGGACTACCACAGAGCAGCAATGTAGGAACATTTCCTTATTTCAGTTGTTCTGGCTTTTGAGGACACCAAACACAGTTGATTTTAGGGCACAGAGGGGTTTAGATCAAGCAGGAAGGTTTAAGCTGGAGCAGGAATAAATCTGACTGTGTCGAATTGGTTTGTGAAGGGCACATCACCCTGTGTCTCTGCATCCTCCTATTACACAGAAAATCCGAGAGCTCTGAAGAAAGAGGCTGAGGTGTTGAGAAGAAAAGGGAGGCAAAACCAGCATTAGATGGGATATTACCCACTGAATGCTATTTCATTTCTTGTAAGAAATTTACAATGTGATCATTAAATCCTCGAGAGACAAACCTGAACAGTGTTTTCTTCCTTCTGGGCAAAAATCTTGGAACTCTTAAAAAGACATTGTATTTCACAGCTCAGCAATCCAGCAGCATTTAAAGAGCTGGAGAGGGAAGAGGAAATTCTAAATGAACACTCTTTTGGGGTTTTTTTTCTTCCTTTTTTTTTTTTTTTTTTTTTTTAAGACTTTATGGAGTCAGAATTCTTTTCAGGAAAAATAAATCGATTCTTACATCTAGTAATTAATAGCCTATGAGCTGAAAAATAGCTGTCTACTGAGGCACTTCACAGGAGTGCAGTGTGTTGCCTTGCCCCTTCTGTCTGAAGATCACCAGTCTCTCACTAAGCAAAAGCTCTCTGGATGTGTCATTTCACTACATTTCTGCTATTGCGCTTTGGGAACACAAACAATAGGATCAATACAGGAATTATCAGAATGCTCAGGTTTTCTGTCTCAGTTTTGTCTCCAGCCAGAACTGGTACAGCTTCACTGCTGCATCAGGTTCTGCTACTCTCTCTTGGTGTAACCAAGAGGTCACAGCAACTTATCACTTGGACGGTTCCCCATCTTGGTGGCATATGAACCTTGCAGATAACCAGCAGATTACCATTTGTTCTCAGATGTTCCCGGGGCAGCCAATGGAGATTTGCCCTTGTTTTGTAGGGGAGAACTGCAGCAGAGGGATGAAGTGACATGCAGAAGTTACAAAGTGGGTGTCTACCAACATACTTGAAACCATAACCACAAAACTTTCCACTTTACCCTGATAATGCTGCAGAGAAACAGAGCTAAAGCACAAAAGCCTGGTATAATGCTTCACTACAGATGTCACCCACACCATTACAGTTTTGAGGATGGTATAAGAATGTCCAGCTCAAATTAAGTGTGTGGGCTTCAAGAGTTGCAAAGCAGAACCTTTGAATTTCTGAAATGTTTAAATCGAGTTTTATTTCCATTTCTGGCAGGTAACAATCACAGCTCCTTAATACAAGATTGCTTTGCTCTCAAAGCAATCCCATGCTACTCCTCAGAAGTCTGAGCCTCTTTGAAGAAGACATTATGAAAGGAGGACACAGGGTGGCTGGGACATCCAAAATCAATGCCTGCACCACGCAGCTCTGCAAAATTTGGCAACCTTGCCATTTGTGAGGAAAAGCTTGCCTGGTAGCTGTCACACATCTCTTGATAATTGGGCTCCCTTCCTTGCATTTCTGCAGACTTCCTGTGTGATAGCCCACATCTCTGTTGCTTAAAGATATTTAAGTGCTTAAACCCACTTGAAATCCACACCGTATCTCCACATTGCTAAACGACAGTGCTAGCTTCCAGAGGCAGTGGATCCAGACACACGAGGATGGTTAGGCGCACTAAGTACTGTGCAAAGAAAGGTAATGGGTTTCATTCTTTAGCCTCTCATCATCTTGAGGTAGAAAAAAAAGAGAAGAGATTCCCATTGAGCTTAAAGCTTGCACTGAATTGCAAAGAACCACAGGGTTTTGTGAAAGCATTTGTGGCATCAGTACAGCCAAAAAATGAGCTTTTCATCTGGTGTGGGTGAAGCTTATACAAAAGGTGAACACCTTTCTCACGCAGCAAGGATGCCACACATAGGTGCCTGAACAAGAAGTGGCTGGATACAGCTGTTTAAATCTGACCTGCTCCCTGTGCAATGGCTCTCCCACTCTTCTCCTGACTTGCCCTGTGATGAGCCTACTGCACACAGAGGGACGGGACACCTTATGGCTCCCGCACTCACTGCTGGCTTGTTCACCCTTGCAGTGTGGGCTTCTAGCCATTTCTGCAAGGGAATTTCCTCTTGGTGACACTCAATACACTTACTTAGACTTCTCATTGCTGCATGAAAAGTGGGCTGACATCTCATGACATGAAGACAAAGTCATATTGTTGTGGTCTTCCAGAGTGAGGCAAAGGATGGAGTGATATCTGCTCAGCTGGGACCTAGCCTGCTCAGGCTGTCTTCTCCTTTCTGTCTGAGCTGCTGGCTGCAGTGCAGTTTGGCTGGGAAGAAATTTATTCCAGGGAGATGGGAGAGGCGAAGTGGAATTAGTGTTAAATCCACCCAGGGACTGAGTGGCATGCAGGCAGCTTGCATTCCTCTCAACCCCATCCCCTACAACAGGGCTAGGCCATTGGAGCATCCAGTATGCCATATATTGTCCTATTTAACCTCAAGACAGAGGATCAAAGTGCTACCCTAACACCCTGCGTAGAAAATTAAAGACAATTTGAAGATAAAGAGTAAATGTGTTCTCTCAGCATGCACTGCTCCAGCAGAACAAGCCATGCCCAGGTGACATCCCATAATTTTCAAGAAATGACTGCCTCAGTCCTCAGAAATGCAGCCAGGAAACTTTTTCTGTGATCCTTCACGCTTTGAAGGGCAGCTAACCTCAGGTCAACCTTCTGGTTAACACAGAAGAGCAGAAAAGAGTGTTCTTCACCTGGACCTTGGCACTGTCGAGTATTTTGAGTGCCTCGTGTCGCTTAGGGAGGAAAACACTATTATCTCTCTCTCCATGACAAGCCTCGGTGACAGTACACTAAATTTTGAGTGTCTGGAGTTCAAAAGACATAGATTTACATGTCAGAGGGATCTGGACTCTCTGATGAGCTGAAATAACTGGTCAGACTCCCATGGACTTAACACTGGAGTCCTCAGGGAAATCAGTGGGAGTTTTCTCGTAGGCTTGCGCTGTGGTGGCTTACACAAAACAAGGGAAAGGCTTCTTACTCAGACACTGAAAGAAAGAAGTCTCCTCTCAGCAATTAAAATATAGAATTCTACTTGAAAGTGATTAATATTTCTAGTGCCTACTTATGGCCAAGCCACATATCCCCAGCCCTACCAAATATGAACTTAAATACACAACACTCTCCGGAGTTACTTCTCAGTTAATAATTTATGTATTCTGGCAACAGATCAGTGCAACTAGAAACTAGTTTAGTAACTTACCTTCGGGGTTGTCTATCTATAAACAGTGCAGATTCCTAAGTTAAACAGAACTCAATTGTTTTCCCGTGTAAGAGAGGCCGGGGCCTGATTTATATAGTTAATTTAAATGGTAATCTTGAAGAGTTGTGAAAAAACAACCTGTATCATTAAGGGTTATGAAAGAGGGAGCAACTGTTTACTACTGGGTTCAAAAATATGTGATATCAATGAAGATAAAGTGCAAGTATCAAGACAAAAGTAATAAAATGATACCAGTATGTGCTCTCTGTGCTTATATAAGAGTGCATTAGCCCTGGCTGATTTTTCCTGAGGTTACCCTGCTCTCACAGAAATGTTTGATGCTGGGATTTGTGTGCATGTGTGTAACCTAAATTCTTGCCTATTTAATACTGCACTAAGTCCAGCAGCAGAAAGCAAGCTGGGCTCACCTTGCTGCACCTAGGCTGGCAATTTAAGTGAAATAAGGGTGTCCAGGCTTGACCCTTCTCCTTAATCATGCCTGGAGGAGAGAGGGGACAGCAGCTTTGGCGAATGGCTCGCACATGGAAACACAGCTCGCATTTGAAAGTGCCTTGCAGTGACTAATTAACAGACATCTGTTACAACTTGTTGAGCCTTATCTTCATTTTCATATGTGCTATTTTGGAATGAAGTTTTATTTAGGCTCCGTCTCTTTAAACGTTGCTCAAGAGTCACATTACACGATTAGCCTTCCTGACAAAGGGGAGGGGATGCTTTGTGGCTAGCAGCACGGGGTAGGAGTCAGGAGGCATGTCCCTGTTCTGGCTGCTGCCTCATCACCTGCTCTGAAGCTGCTCACTTGACTCACGCAGCTAAGCCTGCACAGATAAGAAGGCTTAGTTAATGTCTATGGAACACTCAGAAATCCACTTTTAAAAGCTGCCATGTAAATAATGATTTAATAGTTCTAAGATGCCACTGAATTGCCTTTCTGCAAATACCTGCTCCTGCAAACTGAGCTGCACGGTGCTCCCCTTGGATTCAGGCACTCAGGGACAAAACCTTAAAACACTTACCTCTGCTCCATCAGGGCTTCACCTTGGCAATAGTCAAGGCAATCAGGGCAGAGACCTACATGTAAAAGCCATGGCCCATTGAAACTAAAAGCCTGTAGATGGGATAATAAAAGATACTCTCTTTGTGGCTCAGCATGGAGGATTACAGATGCTCACCCACATCATGTAATCTTATCTCTGGATGTTGCTTGTGTGAATTGTGAATTCCTCAGCAGCATGTGCACATGTACTAAGGGGAACTTCCTGATCCCTTGAACCGAGTCATCTGAACCCTTGCTTTTTTGTCTTTATCAAAGGAAAACAAGTGAAGGCTCTTCAGAGGCAGATGTGTGAAAGTTACACATGCAAAGCTTGTCTGCATGGGAAGTTACATGGCAGCAATGCAAGGTGCGAACACAAAGGCTCTGAATAGGACTAGTAAGGTTTCTTTGTATTTTGGGACCAAGTAATGGAAGTGATTGTTCTGATAGGGCATGGGGTAGGAAGAAACTCTATGCTCATCTGAGTAGCAATACAAGCCATCTTGGCAGGTGGAAGGCAGAGCCCATACCTTAGCCTTCTGGTGAGAGACCCTACAGATGTCCACATTATCTCTGCTTGTGTGGGCACTTTAGTCATGAGTCATCTGTACAAATGCATATATGGGCATCTGAGACATCCTTATGGTCAATAGGGAGCAATAAGCACTTTTTGGTGCAGCTCCTCTGCTATATTTTAGCTAACTGCTGTAGGAAAAGATGAATTGTGCTCCAGACCTCGGTGGGCTGGTCTTTAGTAACTAGTTGAGTGGCTATGACTAGCTTGAATGATGCTGCCTGGATACAGCAATCTAAAGGAAGCATCAAGATACCAGGCCAGTTCTCTGTAACTGTAGGCACTTCCTTGTGGTTCAATTTAAAATGCCTCCATAGAGAAATCAACTAAAAAGGAAAAAAGAAAAGAGACTCTCATTTCAGAGACATTAAAATAAGTGGGAGTGTGAACATATGTGTGTATCCACATGGGAAACTACTCTGGAGTCTCTGCAGTTCTTTAAATATACAGTGAACATGATGCCAGGTTCACCTCCCCTCCTCACGCCCTCTTCCATAAGCGTAGGCTGTACACTTCTGGTATACCAGTTCTAATGGAGGTGATCGGGACAGATAAAGCTGATTATGAGCTCTAGGCTCCTGTAACGGATAACAAAAAGCAATCCCACACATTTATACTCATTTATCATGTGGCATTTGGCCTGACTGAGGAGTGAAGGCAAGCTGCTCTCAACTGACGCCCTCTAAACTATACACTGTTTTAAAAAAAACATTAAGTTAATTTCTTAAATCCTATTCTTCTGTACACAGGATTCCTTAGCCCCTGTATTGGTGCAATAGTGCTGAATATGAAGATAGCCTCAAGCATCCAAGACTTCTTTTCTGTTTCACTGGAAGAAACGAAGGATCAGGTCCTGCTCTTAGCTACACTGATGTCAGTCTTGAGTGACTCCAGGTGAGCTACCATGGATGAAAATTAGGCATGACTAGAGTACTGGGGCCCTCAGTGTTTCACAATACACCCTGTGAGCATGAGTTACCTGCATGCATGAAAACAAACATAAAGCCTTCAGATTTTGAGGATGAGATAAAAATTCAGCTCCTCTGCTGGCTTTCCTGGCGTGGTTTTGAACTGCTCCTCACAGAGGTGCAAAGTCGCTTGCAATGCTTCCCACCACCCCTGCTCCTTCTTGTTGGAGTTCAGCTTGTGTCACCACATTGTGTGTTTTTCACCTTGCACATCGTGATCTGCAGTGTGACAGGCATGGTGGCAAATGGCTCAGATGTCTGCAGAGGCCAGCTTCTGCTTCTGGCCTTTTAGGGGAAATTCCTACTGCTTTCCCTAAAAAAAAACCCAAAAACCCCAAAACACTAAACAAGTATTATCAAGAAAGTCCCAGGGAGAGGGAATGGCTGTGAAAACCCAATACTCTGATGCAGTCACAGAAGAGGGATGTTAGCGGATACAGGGTCAGTGAGGGAGGACAAATTCGTGCCTCAAATTTGCAGAAATCCCCCCACAATAGCCGTGAGTTTAAGAGCTCACAGTTGTATCCCCCCATTTACCACTGTCTTGTGACAAGAAGAGAAGCTGTTTAGGACTCAATCTGATAAAGGAAACCCCATATTTCAGCATAAGGCATTGTGGCACTCAATCTGTAGAGACTGGTACTATAGGAAAGATCCTGAAACCGCTGTTTGTAGTGCAGGTAGCTGTGGTGGAAGTGCCAAAGAGCTGTCACATTTTTCTGCCTTGCACCTAATTGCACTTGACTTCTTTAATGTGCAACACCCCAGTTTCAAAAGGAGGGTGAGCAGTGGCTCCACTGCCCCAACAACTTACTTACATGCTGTTAAGTGGCATTTGTGAGATGGGGAGAACTGAGGTTGTGTTCAGGCTGTGGAGCACATCAAACACCAGCTTCCCACCCCCTGGGATTTTCAGCTTTCTGCCAGGAGAAGATTAAGGACAAAAGGAATATTCAGTGCCCCGTTTTGCAGGCAGGGTGATCCCCTGGTGTGGTGCAGGGAGCACGTAGTAGGTAGGATCCCTCTGGGGTGTTAGTCAGAGGGATGGCTCATTTCTGGATGCTAACGGAGCTAGGTGTGACCTCGGCATGACCTGGGCAACATGCCACTTGCAACTCACTGCATCCAGCTGTAACTCTGGGCCCCCAGAGATGTAGCACATCTAAAAGCGAGGTGCTCACAGCACCTTCAGGCTCGGGTTCCTGCTAAATGGAGTCTTTAGGGTCTCTATGTTGAACTTAAATAGATTTTTTTTACATGGCCTTTAGTCTCTTTGATGTTTAGCTCCCAGTAGTAAAATAAGAATGTTAATATTCAGCCCTTTGCCTTACTTTTTTTTTTTTTTTTTCAAAGAGGATCCACCTCTGCTTTTTATTGGACCTGCAGTAAATAAATGCAAAATAATTATAGTCAAAATAGGCTTGCAAATTAATCTATCATGAGCAATGTAGACTGCAGGACTTTTAGCAAACTAATTAGTGTTTTATGAAGTACATTTTATAAATAATATGATCTAATAAAACTTCAGAGAAATACCAGGACACAGCCCTTTCATGCCTTGCTGGTGATACTGGGAAGCAGCTTGAGTCATTCTACTCTAGAATCAAATCCCCTTGCAGCTGCCAGGATGGGTGACCCTCTGCATATCGCACCAGCACTAAGATAAATCCAATTAAATGACAATGTTTTGCAGACTCATAAAACTGAAGAAGCAGGACAGTGCTATTTGTGATTCTTGGGGGGAGAGTGGAAAAAAAGAAAAAAAAAATCTATTCTAAAGATAATGAATTTTAGTTCTTTCCACTTTTTTTTTTTTTTGTCCATAAGATCTGAACAAGCAGCAATGATTATAAGAAGTGGGTTAATCAAATTGTATGCCTGGATATTGATGTTGCTTTGACTGAGCAGTGTGTCTGCCCTAATTAAAGAAAACTTTTCCAGGGGGTAGAAATGCGCTTGAGTCCTTGCATGTTTGTGTTGGTCACTTACGGTACATGGGAAGCTGTGGCTTTGCTTTTTCCTTCAGTGAGGATAAAAATACATATATCTCACATTTGGCATTTCATTTCTCCGTCAGTGGGAAGGGCAATTTTTCAACAAGCAGCAGTCCCTTCTTTTTCTTCTTTTTTTGCCCTTTTTATTTGGAAGCAGCATTTGATACTGATTGAAGATGCCAGAATGATGCCTCTTTTTAGAGACTAAAGGATGAAAGGGTGCCTTGGGCAGCTGCAGGCTGAGTTTCTCCCCACGTGTGTAGCTCCAGCTTTGACATGACTCCCAGCAATTTAGCAGGCTCTGGAGCCAGAGTGAGCATCTCGGATTCATGATCCACAAGAGTTTCTTGGAATTAGTAGTACTCGTAAAAGAGAGGTGCGCAGACTGTTGGGTCAGCTGCCAAGGGATGTCTGTTCATAAGGACACCCCAATGGTGACAACAATGAGTGTTGGTCCAGATCATGGAAAGGGAAGAATCTGGCTCCATCCTAATCGTTACAGAGAGACCCTTGTCTGACTCTATCCTTGCCATCACAGAGGAACCCTTTTAGGAAGCCATGGTTTCCTGGTTTACCATGAGAATAAGTGGGAAGAAAGTCCCTTCAGAAGATGCTAAAAAAAACCCCAAACCTAAACTACCCCAAAATCCCAAACCTGAATGTGAGGGTCTTTTATTCTTCCTTGACCTCTCCTAACTTTATTGCTCCTGAAGCTTTGGATGGCATTCTTGTCACAGCGGTCACACCAAACCTGATGGAGATGATGACTAGGCCAACCACTGTGCTTTGCTGGGCCCTTTCTGTCGGAGGGGACATCTGCTAAAACCAGCTGTGGCAGTGGCTTGTGAGTGATGGCGAGCTGGACTCCACTGGGATTCAGCTCATTAAAAGCACCCCCGTGGCTGCTATGGTTATTTGCCCCCTGTAGTGCTGGCATTTTTGAGGCCAGGTCAGAACTCATAGCTCCAGGCTCTGTGCTAAACAGGCCTCTATACCCTTTGTCAAAAGACATGTATTTAGCCTGTCCCTCATCTTTATCCACCATGTCGAAGGCAGAGACCTATGTCTGAGCAGACTCCCATCCCTCAGCTTCTCTCCTCTGAACAAATGTGGTCAGCGTGAAACAAAGCCCAGAGCAGCAGCACGTTCCCCTGTGAGCAGACGGAAAGTTTCAAAGGCACAAAGGGTATTTAGGCACCGACTTCAAAGTCAATAAGTTGGATGCTGAAAAAAAATCTCCCCCGTAGCCTTTATGTCATACCACTTAATAAGTAATTAAAAGCTCAAAAATCATGAGTCTGCTGCTTTCATTACTTCCTAAAGCACACTTGATACATCATCACTCTGTGAAATGCTTCACATGTACCGCATCCTACTTTCAATATGCCAAACAGTGAAGTGCTTAGCATTACAAAGGCAAAGACATCAAGGAAGCTTTGATAAAATCTGCTGAGCAGACAAACATCTCTTTAGTTGGCACTAGCCAGGCTAGGTTTTTATTCCACAATGATTAAAAACATTTCAAGTGAAGGCAGCTAGGCTTGTATTTTAGACACAAGACCATTAGGTGACAAAGAGTGAAACCTTTCATTACTAGGTTGCTGGCTGAAGGGGATTAACCCGTTCAGTGTTAGCAGGATGTTGCTGGTGTAAAGCAAAGGTTTTTCAGAAATTACTCTTTTCTGGGAAAAGGAACTAAAAAAGGGATGAATGCCTTTCCTGTGTTGGTGGTGGAGAGGAGACTGGCAACGCAGTGCTGTTTCCCTGTCCCAAAATTATGTAAAGTATCTGAGATAGATATGTTTGTAGGGAAGGGCACAACTCTTCTGAGACAGTGAGGCTGACATCTGTGCTGTTGTAAAAAGCTGCCTGTGAAATAGGCAGGGCTATATTTTTTTCTCTCTCAGGCTGTTTGTGGTAGAGCACGTCTGGCTGTAAGCTCTGGATAGTACTCAACATGGTGAAGCCCCAACAGTGACAGGGTGTGTTCCCTTGATATAAATAGACATTTAAGATGAGCTAAATTTACTCAGTGAATCATTTATTTGCTAAAAATGTGGTTTCAGGGTGGCCACAGTTATTTGCCAAATATGATGCATATTCTCAAAGGTTTTGGGATTAAATGAAATAATTTGGAAATGTTGAAGCGCTTCATTTCAGAAGCATACACACACAGATACACATATACCTCAAACTCTAGTATCAGGAATCTGAAGGACCATTCACAAAATGGAGAACACAATAGCATTGCTCTTCCCAGCTACCCCCACAGCCCAGTGTTTGATTGGGAAATCCCATGTCCCAGGAGAATGCTTCTACTGCGGTAATTATAGGGTACTCTGACCTGGGTGCCTCTTGTTTTCTCCAGATGAAATGACTTCACTTTGTAAGAATAATTAAATACCCACTGGATGAGAGCAAGGGTGACAATAATTTTGTGGTTAGAGCACTCCCCTGGGATGTGGGAATTCTCCCAGCAGCTGCATCAATGAGTAGTGTTTATACAGTGGAACAACTCCAGAAGAAAAGGATGAGAGAGGCTGCAGATTACCCTATAGCCTGGTTGTTGGAGACATAGGAGATAATGACAGAGCTTGACTCTGGTCTCCATAGGGCAGGTAATTGTTCTTCTAAGTGGGATGCAGTTGTATGAGCCCTTTCATGTAGGTCACAAAAATGTGGTAATTTGGTTCTTCTACTTCATCCCAGAATAGGCACATTTTTAAACCTTGGAAAGTCTTTTAGTATGGGGAAAAAGAATTGCCACCTACTAGGAGGTCCCTCATTCAAATCCCACTGCTGTTCAGTAGGCCAGCTGGTGTACCTCTACATCTGAGGGTGGCTGGACCAGGGAAGAAATGATAACTTTTTATACTGTGGTTGTTATAAGCTCCATTATCAAAACCCAACTTCACCAGCTCTTCCCATTTTTCTAAGGAAGCTGTGGGAAATCCCAGCATACATATAAGCTAGTCTGCTGAGAAGCCAGGGCTGCATGTCTGTTAAAGCAAGTGGAAAAGAATAATTCAGGTCTCATTTTCTGGAGAAACAGCAGAAAAACATAAACCAAGAAACCACGAGTACATTATTGTTCCTGCAGTGTTGCACTGGGGGTATATTCAGGGTAGGTTTTAGGAAGAAAGACAAGTAGCTTTTACAGAAAGCTGAGAGGGTCAGCAATTGCTTGCCTCCAGGAGATACAGATGTGAGCAAACTATCAAATAACACAGAACATACATATTTTCTAGCACCTGAAAAGCTGAGGTTTCTACAGAGCAAGCCACCACATACTTGTGGGATTAGGCATGTTAAGGAAAACGTACTCTGCCAAGCAGGCTATATATATAGCACGATGAAGGGCTTGTTCCTCTGCTTTGGGTGGTTGACAGTAGACTGCATTTCATGGGGGAGAAGGGAGGTTCTTTTTTGCCTCCTCATTTGTCTTTGTGCAAGACTGATAAAACAAAGAGTGAGCTGAAATCAATGTTATCACCTCACAGAATAAATAGTAAGAGCTAAAAAAAAAAAAAAAGTTATTATGTGGAAACTTTTATGCTTATGGACTGTTGCTTATGAACAATTAACTTGAGCTGAATGCAAACAGACTGTCTTTTGGAGAGGGTGTGTATTGGTAGGAGTTATTAACAGGCCATTTAAACGTGGCTAGAAGTAAAGCTATGCAGAAGTACTCAAGTAGGAGAAAAAGTCCTGAATGCAACGCTCCCTTTCACACTGGTTTCAGTGGAGGAGGAAGCCTCACAATCGTTAAGACATCTCTATCATCTCCTGTCCTGTCCCCTATGCAGTGAGTTAAAGAGGTCTTGTGCTCCTTCTAGGCCTTGTGCTTTTATCACTCTACTAAATGATGCCCAACTTAGAGGGGTCGTTTGTTCTTTTTGTACTTAATATGTGACTCTCAGAGCAAGCAGAGGTTTGGGTACTGAAGGGGAACCTGCCTGCACTCCAGGAAGGCGTAATTCATGGATCTGGATCCATGCAGAGCCGTGGTTAGGCAGGAGTAGTCTTCTGGATATAGCTCTGAAGTGATGTACTGAAGTGCTTCTGGGCTGGAACTAGTGCATATGGGGCAGGTTTTGAGTAATGACCATGTAAATGTTTGTGGCTGATGCTTCACCAGCCATTACATACTGCTGGCAAGGGAGCTGGTGTACTTGGCACATGGGATCTTAAGCACCTTTCTCATTGTGAAGGAAAAGACAGGGATGGTGAGACCCTTGATCTACTCTGGCAAATCAGGCACAGAAAGCAATCCCAATCTTGAGGGAGCTCTGTTTCTCCTCCTGCAGAGGATGGATGTATTTTCAAGTGTTCGCTGCATAACTGTGACCAAATACTGCAAGGACATTGAAAATGCATTGCATCATCATAAATATGATGTAACACAACGCTTCCTCACCAAACTGTCCAGAGGCTTGCCTGTTACAAAGTGAAGTTATTCCAGAAGAGTTACTTTACCTTCATTCCTGTCCCATCCTAATCCAGATTAATTTCTGCGTACAGATGAGCCCTAAAGGCTCAGGGAGTGCTGCAGTAAAGAAAACCTTTCTGTTGAACCTTGGTCTGAAACCTGAGGTGTTCCTTGCTGCCTCTGCCTTAGCATTTGCTTCAGAGCAGTAATGCTGTTTCATAGCAGCTCTCTGGGTTAGCCTCTCCCACCTCATAGTGGCCCAGTTTGCAGAACAGCTCTAGTGCACAGATTCAGTATTATATGCCACCCACCCCCAGTTTAAATAAAACCAGAAGCTCTGCTACAAAGCCTCATAGGGATTTAAGGTAATAAATCAGCAGCTGGTCCTTCAGTCAGCCTTAGACAGTGTTTGAGGTGGGGATTTTCAGTGTAGGCGACTGAAATTAATCTAACCTGGAGTAACTACTGTGAACTGCACACAGTGTAGATGTTCAGCACTCAGCACCAGGCTGTTTGATCTCCTGATACTCTCCTATTGCTCACTTGCTAATGTAGATGTAGCAATTACTTGTTAATCTAGATATGGTCTGTACGATACATATCTCTATCTTATCTGACTTCTTGCAGCCACACACACAAGGCAAGATGACAACCTTTGCTTTGCAAATGGAGATATGAGGCAGTCCAAGGAGATAGCAAAGTTGTGATCCAGTTACAGTCTCCTGCATGTTGGCTTAAGGATGGCATTTCTTCCCAGGTTGGCCCCAAAGGCCACAGATTGCCCTGAAAAGGGTGATGCCTGTGATGTGGGATTGGTGCAAAAAGGAGTTTCAGTGCTTGGCTCCGTTTTGTGCTGTGCCAGCAGCTACTAAGGTGTGCACTTCAGGCTGCTCAAATGGTCAAACGAGCACACCCAAACTGGAAGCATATCCAGTGCTGCTCTGAAGTGTTAAAGGAAATCTGGAGTAGACAAAAGCAACTTTCGAAGCCTGTCCTCCACCTGAATCATAGAATCATAGAACGGTCTGGGTTGGAAAGGACCTTAAGATCATCTAGCTCCAACTCCCCTGCCATGGGCAGGGACAAACCAGTCCTTACTCTGTCTGGCACAATCATCCTTTAGGACCTCCATCAAGTCATCCCATCTCTCTGTGCCTCACTTCCCTCCTGTACCAAGGGGTGGGATATTAACCTGGGCTCGTCTGCTGGGTGATGTTTCTGTATGAAACCTGGTGCCATGGTATGTTCCTTGATTCAGGACTTGACAGCATTATCACCAGCACTGCCTCCAAGCTCTTCTGCTCTGTGCCAGCCAGTAGTGTCTCAGACACCTCTCCAGGGTAGTTTGCTGATCATGACAAGCCAGGGGCTGTTCCCAGCACATAGTTTGCCTGTGGCTGAAATATTTCAGAGCCTAAAGGGTGTTAATGGACCAGAACCTTCTGTGTTTGTGGTCTGAGAGCCTAGGAGGGGTCTCAGGCACTTTTAGTTTACTAGCCCAGATGTACCCAGTAGTCCTTGGGCCAGAGTCTGTGCTGATTTGTTAGTGCTGGATCGAACAGAAGGTGGCCCAGGCTTAACTGGGCACTATCTTCATCTCATAAAAAAGATTTATTTTTCAAACTTGCCCTAATCTCCCTGTCCCCACTATAAACACTACTTTGGCTTGGCTCTGCAAGCCTCGGTTTAAAAACCATCCTGAGGAGCAGTAAAAATAGGTAATCTTTAATGAAAGGTCAGCTATCTGGGCTAAAAGCCAAGCTGGGATCCCAGGAGGAGGGAGCCAGTGGCTTCCCAGGGTAGCAGTGCAGTTGGAGTGGTGCCTTCATTGTATTGGCCACAGGTCCCTCGTGGGACCAGGCAGCACTAGCCGTGACGATGCCATCCCGCAGGCAGGACAGGAAGAAAGTACAAAGAGACGTACTGTTCGGTCTTGTACTGATTACTACATTTATCATGTTCAATAAACTGCGTGAGCAGCCAGCCCCTGTACCCTGCGTACTCTTACAGCTTGTTTCCCTGTGAAATTGGAAACGGGACAAAGTCAATTACGTTATTTTCCAACAACAAACCTCTGTGGGATAGTAACTCAGACACTGGCTGCAGTTCGGAGAACAGCCAGAGTCCCACTTGAAATTTCTTATATGGTGGTGACATAGTCACAGCGATGCTATTTTACCATAGCAAACACCAGAAGGACTTTTATTCTTGAAAGCCTCATCCAGAAGAGAATAAATCAGTCCAGTGCCTCGGCTGCAGCACAATGAAAATGAGAAATTAATCTCCACAAGCTCCTTGGGAATGCTACCTGGTTTTTGTCATGTTTGAATATTATCTGTCTATCTCTGGAGGGGTCACAAGCAGAGGGAGGAAAAGTGAGTCAGGACTGGCACCATAGGAGGAGTATGAAGGGCAGGGGTGGATCAGATAAGCAGAAGTCTAAGACCATAAATACCTCCATGTTACTGCAATGCAAACAGCATCGAATCCCCCTGGAGAAGCAAAGTGGATGTGTAACTAAAAGTTGGAGAAAACTGCCCCAATTTGGGAATTCAGGCTTTGAAGCCTCTGAGAAATGAATGGTGCTCAGACGTTTCCCAGCCATGTCTGTTAATTACTGAAGATACTAATTTTTAACCTAAGACTGGCTTCCTCCATCATAATACTTAGCAGGGGACTCACATGGTGCAACCAGCCCAAAATCAAAGCCACTTGAATGAAGCCTTGCTCTGTGAGTAAGCTAGCCCTGCAGGGATGTCCCTGGTTCACCCCTCATGCCGCCAGGCTGCCGGGTCCAAGCTGGTGAAAATCTGAGCATCTCCTTTGTTAGAGTCACAGAGGCCTCAGGGTTTGCAAGATCAGAGCTAAAACCACCAAGGGAAAGGACTGGGTTAGCATGGGTGAGCTCTCCTACAGGACACCGATCGTAAGTCGTAATGCTGGGCACCAGGCAGTAACTTTATGATGCCATGCATATTCCATCTCATGCTGCACAGCAATGCAAACCTCTCTTCTCTTCATCTCTCACTGTCCTTTCCTGGTTAGCAGCCAGCTCCGTCTTGGCTAGGGAGGCCAAAATGCCAGCTGCAGGACCTGGCTTCAGTCCTGCACCCTTGCAGAGTGGCATCTTATGTGGTGGAAAGGAGGAAGGACAAGAGCTTTGTCATCTGGAGGAGGTTACAGATGCTATTAAATCCACAGAGAGGGAAGTCTTGCACAAATAGACCTCTAGTAAACATCTCCCATAGCAAAATAAACAATGACATCTTGGCCAAGAACATCCATTCTTTAATAGATGTTATATCTACAACATTTGCATTTCAGGTTTTTCTGATGGCATCTTTCCCTCTGAAAACTGCTAGCCCTTCCCCAGAAGCAGGTAGCAAATAACTGCCAGTCTTACTGTTGCAGACAAGGTGGTGTAACATTTAAGTACACCTTTCCCTTTTGATTTGCCTTTCTTGAGAGCACAGTAAAGTGAAGAAGTCTGCCTTTGTCTATGTTTGGTGGCAGGGGAACACAGATGGACAGATTGGCTAATGTCATGTTGACATGTGCTGAAGGCTGTTTGTCCTCTGATGACTCAGCTGTAAAAAAGGCCTGGGTTATCCTGAGCCAGGGCACCAGAGGCAGCTTTGTCCTTGGTAGAGAAGTTCACCCATGATGTGCCCCATTTCTCCTCTCAAACCTCCTGTCCTTATGGTATATGAGGACTTTGCCCATTTGGCCAAGATTTCTAGGCATCCCAAAATCCCAGACAAGCAGCCATGGGTGTGACAACCCTCCAGCCCACAGACATATCCTTTGGCACAGAAAACTCCAGCTCCTAGTTATATGCTGGGGCCACACCATAAGAACATGAACCCAACAGGTCCCCTTGGCTTTTGCAGACCATGACTGACACAGGACCTATCCCAATACTGTCCCAAATAAAAACACTCCAACATACAGAGAAGCCACAAAAGCCAAATAAACAAGGGCTTTGAGCTGCACTAAAGACCTGTGAAAAGCTACCATTCCTTTCTGATTGTATCTGGAAGGCATACAAAAAACATGGCCATGAGCAGCCCTCCTATAAAGAGAGAGGAGTTAAAAAGGCAAAGGCATGTTTTTTCTTCCCTTCTAGTTCTTGAAAGCAGAATGATAGTAAGTGGAGATAAGCCCTGTCATGAGTGTGCTCTTCTAGAAAACAAAAAGGAGACAAAAAAAGCTGAGGTGGCTCCTGAGTGTTCCCACCTTGCAGCAGGGGCAATGGGGCACCTGGGCATTTTCCATGGCTCAACGTTCCTAAATCTGGCCTGTGAATCAACAACACACAGGCCTCAGCAGCTCAGCCCCTTTTCCCGCATAGATATGGGCTCTTTGTTCCTGTTTTCTTTTCTCCAAACCTCTCAGTGTGTGCCAGCGAGAAGCCTATGCTGTTACCTCCACTAGGCATTGCAAGGCAGGTTCATACATGGAGGTGTCACACTGACTCATTCTTCTTCCAGTTGTTACCACTGAAAGCACTAGAGTTGCAGTTTTGGTCCATGCAGAGATTGGTTTGAAGCACAGTTTGGTTTAATTTATGATGTGCTGTCTGTCCTGAGCACATGAGATGTTGCATGTCCCATGAATCAAAATACTTAACTCCGATCACTTTGGGAAACTGCTTCCTTGAATCCTTAGGAACTGTGAACCACTGCCCTGGTCATGAGAGCAGGAACTGCAAGCTAACCCTACCAGAATGCAATCTTTTTCTTAAATCAGACAAACGGGTAAAGCAAAACAACAATGGGGAAGACAGAGCAAGCTCTTCCAGGCACTTCAGTCCCTGACTAGTTAAGCAGGTTATAATGCGCTCTAATTGTTACTCACGCAGGCTGCAGCTTTGTTTACTGCTGTTGATCAGCTCTCACAAAAGGACTGAATGGTCCCCATGCATTCGAACATCTGACAGCTCTCACCCTCATCTGTGATAATGCAATTCAGGAGAAATACCTCTGCATGGCAGGACCAATACAACCATCACTGAAGGACTGCTGTGCCAAACGAAAGCTGAAACCAAGCTCCCAGCCACTGCACTCTCCAGGGATATTTTATCTTCTCAACCAGACATGTTGCATAAGAGATGAGGCCAGGAAGTGAAATCACACAGCAAATCCGTCAAGGGAATGAGAGGTGGTGTCTGCTCTGACCTGCTCTGCCTTGTGAGCAGGGATCAAGCCCCTCACAAAAGTCATGAGCGCTGTTATCCCATCCTTCCTGCTCTGAGATGGAGACACCCTGCTCTGGTTGTCCCTTTAGATACCTCTCATGAGGTATCTGCAATGGTGCTGGAGGAACACCTAGACAGGTGGTGCTGCAACTGCATGCATGCAGCAGGAGACATGCTTTTCTGGGTCACCAGCAGCTCCTTCCCAGAGCCTTGCTGTTTTCAAAGACATCGCTGTAACAGATGCTTTGCTGCAGTGATGGCCTCTCTCCTGGTTTGGGGTCTCTGGCCGCATTTCTGGCTTTCCTGTTCCACTTGCAACTCCTCTGAAGCCAAGCATCCTAAGTTTGCCAGTTTCACTGGAATAATCTTGCTGCTCTACAGCACATCAGCTTTCTCATAATGAAAGTCACAGGCTAATTTACCTACGCTTAGGGTAATAGATTCAGGGTTAGAGTTGCAAGGTTGCCAAAACCAGGATTTCTAGTGAAACGCACTGTGACTCCAGACATTGGAGCAAGCCACTCTCCTAGCTGTTCCTATGTATTTGCTGAAGACGTTATGATGTGCATCAGTGTGGGAAACAGAGACCAGGTTTCCATGAAATGACAGCAGTGCCAGGGTCACTTTTC